>JAJAGP010001744.1:0-163271 GCA_025084515.1 Ancistrus triradiatus
ATATTATATTTGGTCATTTATTTATTGAGGAAAATGATTAAATATTACATATTAGTGAGTGGTAAAAGTATGTGAACCTCTAGGATTATCAGTTAATTTTAAGGTGAAATTAGAGTCAGGTGTTTTCAATCGATGGGATGACAATCAGGTGTGAGTGGGCACCCTGTTTTATTTAAAGAACAGAGATCTATCAAAGTCTGCTCTTCACAACACGTTTGTGGAAGTGTATCATGGCACGAACAAAGGAGATTGCTGAGGACCTCAGAAAAAGAATGCTCATCAGGCTGGAAAAGGTTACAAAACCATCTCTAAAGAGTTTGGACTCCACCAATTTCCATTCAGACAGATTGTGTACAAATGGAGTCAATTCAAGACCATTGTTATCCTCCCCAGGAGTGGCCGACCAACAAAGATCGCAAGGCGTGTAATAGTTGGTGAAATCACAAAGGACCCCAGGGTAACTTTTAAGCAACTGAAGGCCTCTCTCACATTGGATAATGTTAATGTTCATGAGTCCACCATCAGAAGAACACTGAACAACAATGGTGTGCATGGCAGGGTTGCAAGGAGAAACTCACTGCTCTCCATAAAGAACATTGCTGCAGTTTGCTAAAGATCACGTGGACAAGTCAGAAAGTTATTGGAAGAATGTTTTGTGGACGGATGAGACGAAAAATAGAAGTTTTTGTTTAAAAGAAAAGTATTATGTTTGGCGAAAGGAAAACACTGCATTCCAGCATAAGAACCTTATCCCATCTGTGAAACATGGTGGTGGTAGTATCATGGTTTGGGCCTGTTTTGCCAGGACGGCTTGCCATCATTGATGAAACAATGAATTCTGAATTATATCAGAGAATTCTAAAGGAAAATGTCAAGACATCTGTCCATGAACTGAATCTCAAGAGAAGGTGGGGGGTGGGATCTGTCACACCAGATACTGAAAGCAAAGGTTCACATACTTTTGCCACTCACTAATATGTCATTTAGATCATTTTCCTCAATAAATAAATGACCAAGTATAATATTTTTGTCTCATTTGTTTAACTGGGTTCTCTTTATCTACTTTTAGGACTGTAATTTTTGCTTATCATTGACCTTCAGAAAGCTTTAAACAAAGGCCTTTCTCCATCACAGCATTTTTTAATGTGTCATTTAATGGCCATCAGATCAATGGCTTTATTATTATTAGCATTATTTTGCTTTAATGGCTGAGGTCTTAAAAATTTGAATAATTTGTAATAGGAGATAAAAATCTGTCAATATTCTTATGTTAATTGCTTATATATGTCCTGGCAGCATGCTGTTATTGTTTTGTTGCACTCTAGTGCAGTGCAGTGCAGTTCTTCTGCCCAGCTGGCCACACAAGCCATAATAATCTATCAATGAATTTTTTTATTTTTAATAGTTTGCACATCGTTTTTTTTTGTTTGTGAAAATATCCTATGTCTTTTCATTACAGTAACCTAAATATACAATGTGCCTATAGTAAAGTCTGGTCAATAGCTGCAACAAGTTTTATTCATTATTATTATTATTATTCTTCACATGCAGTTTTTAAACACTGTGAGATAAATATATTGGGACTATTGTGTTTAACTTCGATTAGTAAAAAAACATTTTACAGCATAATTATCAAGTGTTTCTTGGCTAAGTTTGAACTGAAAACCATGTCTGTCTTCTATTACTGAAAAGGGGAAAATATAGATGCAACTTCTGTTTAATAAACGCCCCTTCGAAATATGACTTATGAACAAACCTCTGAAAAAGAAAAACAAAACGCTCTTCAAATAGGAATTCAGTATTTTATTGCATTGTTAGCAG
The DNA here is from genome assembly GCA_025084515.1 of Ancistrus triradiatus. NCBI lineage: Eukaryota > Metazoa > Chordata > Actinopteri > Siluriformes > Loricariidae > Ancistrus > Ancistrus triradiatus. The sequence continues at coordinate 1,822 of JAJAGP010001744.1, forward strand.
TGTAGCAAGACAAACCAAACAAATATAAAAATAAGGAAACTAACTATTGCAATGTCAATTTGTAAAAGAAGCTTAAAAATGTCACTGTACTCAAGAATAGTGTGCCAAGTGCTTCGAAGAGTTGTCCAAGATGGATATTCTATAAATCACAAGTTGTCTCCTCATTTCCAGTTAAATTAAGTATGTATACATGTATTTATCCCTCATGGTGCTTTATTAGTTAACTCCTGCTGAAAAGTACATTCAAACAAGTACAAACTCCAATTCCCTTATTTTTATTTTTTTATTTTCATGATTGTAGATTCCAAAATATTTTGCAATTAATGAATTAACAGGGTTTGGTGTCCTCAGCTGTCCTTGTGTGGGGGGAAAAGTTCAGCACCAAATCCTAAATCCTATAAGTCCTATTTCTCTTCTTTGTGTTCTGGTGGGTGGATCCCTTTTAAGTCAGAGACTTGGAAAACTCAACCAAGGGCCACCATTTAAATGCACTTATAATGGTGTAAAATGCATAGAAATAAGTGGTAGAAAAAAATAATAAAGCATGACAAAGGCCTACAAGGAAATGGATTTTCCACACAAAGGCACCAAAACAGCCATGTGTGTATTTGAGGTACAATAAAGCAGGGTGGAGCAATACCCATATAAGGCAATGTGGTGTAAAACTGACCTATCTGGTAGATCATGCAGAAGCAAGAACCTACACGAGGACCGCTGATATCACGGTGCGTTCATTTCGTTTCAGATTTAGTATGCTGCCAAATCCGAAATCGAAGAGAGGATGTTGTATCGCCAACGCTTTCTCCAAACAGTGTGATGCAGCATAAACAAAGGCTTCTTGGACCTAAAGAAAGCCTTACAGTCCATCCATAAATGGGTTCAAGTCAAGATCAGGAAACAAACTACTCCCATGTTAAGTTAGATGTTAATAGTTTAAAAGTGGTAAAAAAAAAAACAACAACAAAAAAAAAACAAGGCCCGTGATGTTAGGACACAGACTGAGCTCGCACCGTGCAGCTGCCATTAGTTTGGACATGTTCAAGAGGGTCAATTTGACGTTGCATAATCTAGCAGCACGTGTGCGGGTGCACTCTGTGTGTGTCGGAAGACGAGACATTCACTGCTTCGAAGGAAAAGGTGCAGCTCCAAAGGGGTCCAGGTCCATTTGTGGGGGCTGCTCAGGCCTGCCTTGAATAACCAGTTCAGTAAAGGGCACAGCCCCGAAGTCATCCATTTTGTTTCCGTCAAACGTGGATTGCAGCGAACCGGTTCGAGATCTGCTGTTGGCTACGTCACCTTTGTTGTCCCCTACACTCTGGGGATGGAAAGGCTTGTCCCCAAACGGATCCACCACGGCCTCTTCAGAGGGCAAAGCCGTCCCCTTTTCCTTAACCTCCCCCATGTTGATACTAATGTTCTCTTTCGAGGCACTGAGGAACTCGTTGCTACTCTGGGAGTCCCTCCGTCCGACTTTTTTGTGCCGGCGCACCTTTTCTGGGGTACGGAAGCTGGGCTTATTGCTCTTCCTGCCGCTCGTCGGGGTACCATGGTGCCGCTTGCCGTTATTGCCGCTGGCCTCCTGTTTGGTGCGCCTCTGGCGGGAGGAAAGCTTCTGGAGGCTACGCTGCTTCAGCTTCTGCTGCTGGGGGCTTTCGGGCTCCTCGCAAGGCACTGGGCCAAAGATTTCCTCCTGGCTTCTGGAGGCGGGTATGGTTTGGCCCGGTTGGAAAGGCAAGAAACCAAAGACATCTACGCTGGCCGGTGAGATGGGTGGAGTTTGGCCAGTGGGAGCATCGCTCCTACTCGACCTTGAGAGGTTCCTGCTAAAGGGGGCTTTGGTGAAAACATCAGGCTCTTCCATGGCGTTATCCTGACTGGCCTGCCTGAAAGGAGCCTTGGCAAAAACATCGGCGCACTCCGCCGGCTTGCTACCGCCGACGAAGGGCACGGCCCCAAACGCATCCACTGCACTCGCTCTAGAAATGGCAGCGCCGGGCGAATCAGGCGGCAAATCACTTCCAGGCTCAGCCTTGTCGAACGAGGCAGCTTTGCCACCCAGCAGTCTCCCAGCGCTGATCTTAGCTTTCCTCTGCTCGCAGTCCGAGTCAGAGCTATGCTTGTCCTCGTCCTCCTCTTCCTCAGAGTCCATCAGCAGTGGTCTCTGGCCCAGATTCTCAGGCTCAGTGTCTTCAGGTTCGCTGTTAAGGCCTTCTTCTTCCTCCACCTCTTCATCCTCGCTGCTCTTGGGAGAGGGTGGGTCAGACTCAAAGTCGCTGTCCGACTCTTCCCCCACTTTGTGTGGGAGCAGGCCCGACGAGCTGCTCTTTTTCACAGGCTTCTGATCCTTAGTAGATGGTTGCAAGTCTTTCTCTAGGGCAGTCACTCCAGCAGTTGTAACACCACAATCTAGGTTTGGTTGCTCTTTTGTGGGCAAACCAGTTCCTGCTAGAAACAAGACAGAGAAAGATGCAGCAGTCAGGATCATGGTCAGACGTGCTGCCATTTTCAGACCCTATATTTGCTGTATTTTGAGTATTTATGCTAGAAATTGAGTGAAAAGCTCTGAACGAGCTAAAGCAAGGTATTTAAGATATAGTCTTAATCAAAAGTTTTCTTTTTATATGTTTGCATATGTATGAAAACAAGCACTGTATCGAATGCCTAGGCAATGTATAGAATGGCAAAAATGGGATGGGAAAGTAGAAACCTACTTATCCTACTTATTCTGCACAAGGGCTATGTATTATATACAACGCTTATGGAGACTGTATAGCATATTGAAATATCACCAACATTTCATGCGTTGGCTAAAAACAGCAGCCATTCTAAACACTTTCTAGGCATTCTAGACAATGCTTAATTTCTTACAAGTGTGTGTGTAAGTGTAAACATAATGTGGCATGTAAATGCAAAATAACAATTCAGATGCATTAGTGTTTTTACAGGGTCGTCTGGGGGACATGGCACAGAACTTGTTGCTGTACCCCACTAAAATCACAGTTGTAAAAAGGCCATTTTATCCTGATCACTGAGCACTACCTTTCCCATAATGCTTCTGCATCTTTGCAAAAGCTTGCGTGGCCAACGCTTTCCGTCAAAGCCAGTTTCTTTGCATGACGTAATGGAAGCCTTGCTGTTGCCACGCTACAGACAAGGTAATGATAGGTAATTATGTTTTGGCAACCTACCAAAAGTACATATTAGACATACATATTATTAGTACATATTATATAAAGCATCAGATATTTTAGCATGAACAAAATTTCCACAATTAATACAACATTTACATTTACAGCATTTAGCAGACGCCCTTATCCACAGTGACGTAAATTTGATACAGTCTTACAATCCAAGCTCCAAGTGGGTTAAGGGTCTTGCTCAAGGACACAACAGTGGCAGCTTGGCAGGAGTGGGATTTGAACCCTGGAGTCCAGTACCTTAACCACTAGGCTACCAAAGTCCCACAATACAACTTTATTAGGTGTTATTTTTTTCTTCATTTCTCATGCAAGGCAGAGTAACATCCAGTTCTTAAATCACTTAATACATTTAGTGTTTAACAGGCTTATTTTTATGCACAGTTTTGGCCCGAAGACAAAGGGCTACAGCTGTGCCCCTCTAAATTCGGTGTGCCAAGTAGTGTAGGAAAATCCTCTGGCCTTAATGGCCTTATCCAGACCGACTTACAGCTGGTACAATCGTACAATTAATGCAGCTGTGGGTTAAGGGCCGTGCTCAAAGACCCAACAGTGTCAGCTGGATTTGAACGCATTACCTTACATCGCTAACTTTTCCATTTAGATAAGTCAACAAAACATTTATTTGGATTAAAAGTGTATTAAAAAATGATAGTTGCAGAAAATTAATCTTGTATATGTATGGGCTGCTGATGAACAAGCTCTCTTACCTTACAATATAACTGATCATCTACCTAAACTGACTAATCTAATCTTCAAGACTATCGGCAATTAAGAAATTCACAGTATACGATGATATATGACATGGTCCTGTTTTGGCCATCACAATATTTATAAATCTATATAATTAGAGACTTGTAAACCTTTTTTCCCCCCCCCAGTCAGTTTTTAATTCTCAGTGTATCTGGTCAGAGCTTTACCTCATGCTGTGCAGGCAGAGCTGCAAATCTGTTACCATCTAAACCCTCCAAACTGGCACGCCTAGACAAAGGGTTAGCCAAACATAGTGTTATCTGTGAGAAAGTTTGGGGGTGGGGGGTAAAGGAGAAAAGTAAGGAGGAAGAGAAAAATAGTAATCTTACAAACAGTTGGCACGAACGCAGCATCTGTTTGGACGGTTGTGGAGCTTACAACTTTCTAATCACGCCAGGCTTTGAGAGCACAGGTAGAGCAATGCAGCAACTTTAGTCAGTCAGGAACTCAATCAGGGTCATTTGTACGTCCGGTGGCTCCCCTTGCGTTATGCAGGATTGTTTATCCCAGGTTAGCAGACACTCTACTGTTCTGTGCTCACCTTAGTTGAAAATCGATTGTGCTGCACCCTGCTACAACACACACTCATTTTATTTGACTAAAACTGACTCTTCAATCAATGTAGAACTGGTTTGAATCCAACACAATTTATAGAACAGCAACACAAAAGGATCAGATCCCAAATGGTTAGCTCATGAGCCTCTAGAATGAAGACATTTATGTGGTTGAATAATAAGCTCCAAATCCAGCTCACCTTGTTTTTTTACATTTATGTAGAAAAGTGGAACATGAGACCCCAAAAGCCTACTCTGAATTAATTAATAAATTATGTATACAATTTTAAAGTCATTCATTGTGACTTTTTAGCCATGAATGAGACAAAGACAGCCATGCTTATCAGACGGTCCACCCTGAAGACACTGGAACGTCGTTTACTCAGAACCTCATTAGCAGCAATGCTACTGATAAACTCTATAACAAAAATCAACAGAACTATGTCTCGGTTTAACAGATTTTTATTCATGATCAGCAGTTGGTAAGAAAAACATGGGAGTTACACGTTATAATACATGAGCATTTACATTTCTGTCTTATACGAACAGAGCATTTGAAACATCTTATTCGATATATAAATATATGAAAGGTCTACCACCCTATCGTTTCTGCTATAGTTAAGAATATTTGGCCTAGGAAGTTTCCCCCAAAGCATTGCAGGTTTAAATGATCAAGTTAGTGCTTTTATTCTGTTATTGTACAAGAGCCGCAATTCACCAACAAACAATGTTCAAGCACTCAAGAATGGGCCCAATCCAAATCCGTGTCCAATGGGGGGGGGGGTCTAGTTTGTACCATTCTTCTATATTAGGCACCTTTTGGTTAGCTTCCAGAACTCTGCTGCATTTACAAAAAAGATTAACGTCAACACAACCTGTGCGGTCCTACACCACAATTAGAGTACACGATTAAGCCATATTTCTTTGGACACATCCAATAATAATATATCTGACTGATATGCAATACATGGCAAGACTAATATAAATAAATTATAACCATATGATCCATTTCCAATTTCTTTCCATTCTAATCCATTCCCTTTTTTGGTGACTAAACATTATCATTTTGCCCAATACCCGGTGCTCCCTGATTTACGATGGCTATACATTCCGAAGTTGAATATATCGCAAACCCTTGGAGTTTTAATATATACTGTCTAAAGTACACGGTGCAGAAGGTCCTAGGCCACCATTAGGATTTCGTTGTTTTTAGCAATGGTATAATCACCATAACATCACACACTATGGTATGCGGCCCAAAAAACATACTGTGTCCAACACCCATCGAACCAAGAAAACTGTCAAACTGGATTGTCACTCCGGGTTCGAACCAATAACTTAAACTCAACTGTAACCTTTGTCCTTATAATACTGTTTTTACAGTATTTTACAAATACAAAATCATACCAATATTGTGAGCTTTTAGCAAATCTGAGCTCTTTTCAACACCCCGTGGCCCCTTCCAGAAACACCCAATTCCTGATCAAGCTTCGTTCGGTTTTTTGAAGGAAGCTGCCAGATGCTGATATTTCTCAAGTGTAAGGGCAGGTCACACTAAATAATTACCACTGTTTACAACCTATAGAAGCTTTGTTTTCTGATTTTATAACAGTCTTTAATAGTGCATACACATGGGGGGAGCCTGGTAATTTTCTGACTGTATTTTGCCAAATAATTATATTTATAAAACAAGGGTAGAATCTAATCTAATGGTGGACTAAGACTTGCACAGACCATACACTGTAATATATCATAGCACAGCGTCCTTTATTCATGCTTAACACTCACTTACATGCTTAACTCAGGCCTATAGTTGGGCAAAATCATAACACAAAAGGTAATACATGCCTATAGTAAATCACGTTTCGCGCCTGAGACCAAATGCTTAACCAGCCTATATTGGGCAAAAATCATTAAACACCCCACAAACAAAAGCCTATTTTTATAATAAAGTGTTACAATATCAAAATTCCAAAATGTGCAACAGTATAAAATGGGGAGCGCCTGATAACCAGCAGTATATAATTGCCGTTTTTCTTTCATTTTCCTACATTATTTCAGTTTTTAAAGTTTAGTTTGATGTGATTATACTTAATAAGGATTTGGAGACATTTAGCTCCCAATCGCATTTTTTTTTATTTCTGTTTCAGATATAATGCCAGTAATCAAAGTAATGGCCAGTACACAATACTGATCCAATACTGGCAACCTCTGAAAGTTGAGACATTTTGAGTTTGTTAGTATGGGGCCTGGTGCTGGGTGGCTCTGAAGCAATTCACTAGCCTGAGGGAGGGGAGGTGTCCAGGTATTCAGGTGCCCAATTAATTCCAGGACAGGTTCCAGGTTATGCAGGAATTTTCCAGGACTTTCGGTATTGTGGTATAACTGGGGGATCATTAACTGCATGACAGATGTGGTGGATATGGATTGGGCCATGATGTCAGCAACACCCAGATAATATCAAAACCTTCCACAAACATCTGTAATGTTTGGCGTGGCTATAATTAAGCTGCCCTTATTTTCAGAGACAACGTGAGACATGGCGTATACTAATATTAATAACGAAGGATCTTGCAAGTGAAAGAACGAGTAAAACCTGCAGCCCTTTGAACTAGATGTGCCCTTTAAATCTCTAGTGGCCTCCTTTCACCAAACCTGTTCCTGTCAGATTTTTGTCTTTTACCTCACATTACCAGTGTCCCACTGAAGCAAGATGTCTCTGAGAATGGCTGTCTTTATCTAACACAAAATGATGACAGTTAAGCAAACAAAGAGGTAGCAGGAATGTGATGGCAGGACAATGAGATGAACGAGTGTCAGCCAAAGTTTGTCACCAACTTACCTTTGGCTAAAAAGAAAAGTTGAGTATTTAGAGCCGTCCTTCTAACTAAGCCTATTATATAAACAATGCAGCTCCTAAAACTCACGTTTGGCCACTTTTTTCTACACATAGCATACACCTGTAGGCTTCCACTGAGAAGTCCTAATAGTGGAAGTTCCAGGCAGTCTAAGACAAAAGCCCACCCTTCCGAAACACAGGTCCTGGTGGTGCCTTCCAAACTAGGTTTGGGTGTCACATGCAGACACTATTGGCTGTGTGTCCTGTTCTCTGGTCTGGGAATCACTGTGACCCCTGACGGTCCTGCTAATGACTGGCAATCCAGTATTCCAAGCCTCTGAGACCCTGACCATTGAGATATTTCATGAGATTGTGGAGGCTTTACCTTTGGCGTAAACGAAACCGTAAAGCAAAGCAGCAAAGAACCACAGAGCATTTGGCATAAAAAAAACTGCAGCCCCATGCACTCTCTCAGACACAGCCTGGTTGTGTGGCACCAAACCACAGCAAGCAAATGAGAAAAGGAAAGCGAACAAGCACTTAGCAAAGCGTCCACATTTGACGAGGAAAATAAAAGAAACCGAAAAGCGAGGCCATGTCCGTCAGAGGAACCGTCCTCTTATTATGCGTCTCGCAACTCACCCCACCATAACACTCGCGACCTGCCAACTCGGCCCCCTAAACACATCGCGAACCGCCACGATATATTCCACAAATTGGCAACTCAAAGTATCCCTCTTCACAGTTCATTTACAAAAAAAAAAAAAGGCATAGAGGCATACGGCTCATGAGTATGAAACGAAGCCCCAATTTTGAACACTGGAGAGAAAACAACTCGTGATTAGCTCCACGAGAAATTGGCATCGTTGAGGACGAGTAAACAGTGGCTATGAGGATCTCTGGAAGGGTTTTTTCGTCAAGTGAGATCCACGAGCATGTACCTGAGAAATCCTGGCTTTCACCACAATTATCGACACGGAATAAAAAAAAATGGAGCTAAATTGAGGCAAAATCTATTTATATGACTGAAAAGTTTGCTGCAGACACGAAACACGATTCTTTTCGTGAGATTCCATTTTTCCATGAGAAGTGATGCGCTATATAAGACAAAAGTTTGTGGACACCCCCTTCCTATTTCCAACACTCACTTGTAACGCAGTCATAATATAAAGCAACCACCAATAACCTCATCAGAAAGTTGTGACAAACTTCTCCAATTTTATTAAGTAACCCATGAAATTTTTCATTTCCTCAAGCATGGTACTGTGTTGGTTTCAGAGGCACAATCAATGTTCCAGTAGCCATTTTGCTTTGTTGAATTCTAGGGGCTGCCAGATTCCCACGAGAAAAATAAAGCCACCAGTCAATGAAAAAAAACTAAACTAAACTAAAAAAAAAAAAAAAAAAAAAACCCAAGTAGAACAAGTAGATGCTAGAGTGAACCGCAGACTTAGAAAACCGAATTAAATCCAACTAAGGGCATACGTGCTGAGAAATCCTATTACTGAGATAAAAATCTAGCTCTCTATCATATTTCTTTATCGTGTTTTGATACTCCGATTTCTAGACCTTAATCCGAATCTGGGAAATCAGAAGTATGCCGTTATTTTACCACTTACATAATCAGAGAACTTCAGAAATCTGATTAGGATCGGCTTATTAAGCGCATGTTATACCCCTAGACTCCGTAACAAAATAACACAAGTTTCAGCTTCCAACAAGTCCATTTCATCAACTTCCTCTCCTTAAACCATGTCCATAGAGAATTGCTGCCAAATTTGGATGGAGAACCTCGACCTGTCTGCCAATGTCTAAAGTGAGCCGGGGCTTACTGTCTAACTAAAGTAGCTGACCTCAGTCACGTTCCCAGAAATCTAGTGTAAAGCACAAAAATGCTGGATGTAATTTTGCAGGGTGTCCATAACAACTTTTGTCCTACATAGTGGTATTTTGTCCATACCAAGACTGCATCGAAAAAGGTCCACGTCCAATGCATTCTGCTTCTGAAACTACAACTAATTGGCGCTCTACTTTTTTGGTATAGAGCTAAATAGGATATAAATCTAGGCTCACAGATAAAGGCTTACTAGAACGTAACGTGCTCAAAGCCTCTCTCAGCAAAAGTTCTAAATCAAAAGCAAGTTGTTAATGCATAGAGGCAGGAACGACGCCCCTGTTAGTGTGGAATTACTGCCTATATCCTTTCAGGAGAACAAAGGGATGTAATGTGTGCAGATAGAGGGCCTAGCGACGACGCCCCTGTTAGTGTCTGGAATTACTGTCCTATCGTCCGCTTCAGGAGTAACAACGGTCGGATGGATACGAGTACTAAAGACACCCCAGGATTTGGCTAAAGTATAGGTGGAATCTACACGTTTCGTAAGGTTGTAGCTTAGCTGACTTGGTAATTGTGCATTACGGTGTTTTGCATAACGTCTTTTTCACAAGTCTTAACTGCATTTCACAGCCTGTCTGACTGCTTTTCATTTAGAAATCAATCAAAGTCCAGTGACACGCGTCCAGTCAGTAACCGCTGCATTTCAAGAAAAACACTGTACACATCCTGCTCCTGTAAGAGCTCTCCCTATGCAACAGGGCCTGGTTTTGGTTTATCGCATGTACCAAACACACACATCACGGCAATGAGTACCATCACGCGCTCCTGCATTTTAGGAACCTCCGCTCCTGCCTCACTCGCGGCTCCAGAAGTGACTGGCTGGCGTGTTTATCCAGACAGTAGAAGTAGGAAGGCGCACAAAGAAAAAAAAAAAAAAAGAAAAAAAAAAAAAAAAAGAAAAAAGAAGAAAAAAAAAAAAAGAAAAACCAAACAAAACAAAAAAAGAAAGAAAAGGGGGGAAAAGGAAAAAAAAGAAAAAAAAAAACAAAAAAAAGTTGCGGGGCAGCGGTAAGCACGAGGGGACATAAGAGGGTCCAGAGCTCGATTGGATGGAGCTGTTAGAACTTGCCTGCGCTGGCCACGAAGGGCACGGAGCCGAACGGGTCCTCGGCGAGCAGGGCGGTGCCACCGGCCTCCAAGCTTGCTGTTGCCGCTCAACTCGTTTATCTGCTGGACAGAAAGAGGAAGCCTTTTAGACACTCCCATCACAGGGGCCGTTTCTCAATACTAAGTACGTGAAGTTCGGACTTGCATACTTCCCCAAGTCTGGACTAGGAAGTTGGACTAGCGAGAACATTCTCCCGATGAAGGGAGGTTATTCTACAATTGGAACAGCAGCATATTTGGCCTATGGAGACAAAGGGTTTAATTTTTTACATCTAGATAAAAACCTAAACACTCTTGTATAAAGACTGTCAGTGGTGGAAGAATTTTTGCCTCGATCTTTTACTTTCCATGAAGTTTTAAGTCTACGTCTAACAATGGACCGATTTGAGAATTGTAACCAGTAAATAGGACCTTTCCAAATCTAATCGACACCAAACAAAGTCTGCTTTGAGAGCAACTCTCCATTGTAAAAAAGCGCTATATAAATAAAGCTGACTTGACTTGACTGATTCTACATGTAACCATAAATAGAAACCTTATCCGAAACATAAGCGAGCACCAAACAAGTCTGATTTTAGAAGGGAATTTAATTCTGAACTTCAATTTATATCAGACAATTCCTATTTAGAATACAGGCTAAATAAATAATACATATAATGCATAATAAATACGTTAATAACTTTACGTCACATCTTCGAAATCGTCTGAGCATTTTATGTAAGCTTTATCTCGATAGTAGTTGAATTTTAAACAACTACATTCTCACCTAAAAAAATCTTACAATTTCATTCCATGACACTAATAGTATTACTTCAGAAATTATCCATCCAGTGGGAAGTTCTCTCATCCACCATTACCGAGCTGACAATGCATTGTGGGATATTTCACTGTTCAAGTCAGCACAAGTCTGCTCTGATGCATCCTTGGTAATATGGGTGGAGCAAGAACACATCCGGGGATTTGGAGCGTACTTGGCTAGATGTGAACTTAGAAATGGAACTTGGGCTGCGACTGATGATGTTTCACAAGAACACAAGTACAGAGAAGTACGCATATGGAGAAACAGCCACAGTTACGTTCTGTTACTTAGTAGAGTTGAACAATGCAATCTGAATTCCTGTTATCAGACTAGGGTTTTGGATATAAAAGAACGAGGTGGGAATGTTCCCATAGGGAGTAATGGAAACTGTCTTTACAACTTTCTACTAAGTGGGATGAAAGTCCTAATTCAGCGAGCCTAAGATATCTTGGCAGGACCAAGACTCAAAAAGCGACTAAACCCCCTTGGACGGCTTAGGTGTTATACGTTAGAATCCTGCATGCTTGCTTGTGCTCTCTGACTCTCACTTTCTCACACATTTCTGGAATTAGAAATGGCCTTTACGTGACAGGTGCGTTGTACAGTTCTGTACAAAAGTCTTGGGCCACCATTAGTTTTAGCAATAACTTTATGACCTTATAATTATTTATCGGCCTCTGGATTAAGATTGCAGTCAGAAAATGCAGGGAATACTACACGCATACGATTTTAAATAAACCAACACAAAACGGCTACTGCAGGCAAAGGAAGCTGCCAGATGTTGCTATTGCTCACACTTGTCAGTGTGGCCAATAGAAGCTGCTTTTCTGATTGTTTTCAGTTTAACACGGCATACAAATTTCCTGTATTTTCTGGTTGTATTCTGATACGGAGACTGAGAAATAATTACATATGGTCATTTTAGCATTGCTAAAACAACAAATGTAATGGTGGCCTAAGACTTTTGCATAGCGCTGTGAGAAAATAGGGTGCGATTTAGCATTAAATATAGAGTTCTATTTAGGTGCCGATGTTTGAAGTTGGAATTGTTCCAAATGGGGGGGGGGTAAATAAAAAATAAAGAACAAACAAAAGGACTGTTTGATGTCCAGATTTTTCAAGGGAAGAGGTGCTCCAATTCAAAGGCATTTGCCTCCGGATTGGACCACGCAAGTTTACTAATAATACTAAAGAAGCATGCAACACTTGCTTGCTCGCAGAAGATCAAACTCTCTGTCCAGAAGCTCCTCCTCGGTCAGTTTGGAGAAGTTGTCCTCGCCGAACGGGTTCCAGCGAGACATGTCTGGAGGGTTACTGCTCGGCTGAAGGGTGGGACTGACCAGCCCTGTACTGGACACGGAAGATCTATTAAGGGAAACAGATTGTGTTACTAACACAGTGAGATAGTGATCCGTTAGTGGAAGTGGGTGGAGCTGGCTACCTGGTGGTGCTGAACGGTGGATCCACAGGTGAAGGTCCAGCAGGGTTATAGGAGCTCAGGGAAGTCTGGAATTCAAGCGGTGAGATGTAGGGGACCTGCTGGGCTGGAGCACACTGCTGCTGCTGCTGGGCAGCAAACGCCTGCTGATACTGGTGCATCTGTTTGGGAAAAATCGTCTGAGACTGTTGGACGCACAAAAACACGCCATGCATCTTCTTCAAATATAGATCTGATAATTGTTTCCCCCCCCCCCCAACACATGCTTTGTGTATTGAAAAACTCCAAACACGTCTGACCCAAAGTGACCATTAAGAGACAGCGAGGGAGCGACAGATAACTGCTAGGATTTCCCTCCAGTGTAATTGCCTCATATGTTACGATTTAACACAGAGAATCGGTCGATTTCACCCCCCGTTCAATCCCCTGATGGCTTCGTGCGGAGCAGATTGCATCTGAAATTAAACAGATGGTAACCATTCGGTGGAAAATGAGCTAAAATTGTGCCGCCTTAACGTTATGTATTTAGAGGAAGCTTGGTAGCGGCGTCTTCGTGTTTAGCGTAAATACATTTCGCTGGAATTATCGAGCCATGCAAACGACTGGCTTGGACTCAGAGCCGGTTGGCACGGGCGGCCATCGCACGGTACGCGCGCAGCCAAATTAGTTTTTCGAGGTGGAGCCGTGCCATCCGATTGGACTTTTCTTAAGTGAATAAAATCTGCATACGGTTGCACATTGTCGGTTCAGCCCGGGCTGGGCGAAGATCAATGTCTGAAACCATGCAGTTCTGATCTGCAGTTAGAACTCTGGTTCAGGAGAATTGAAATTAGTAAATATATTAGTCAACTTTCTAGCATATGGCGGCTGCTCATGATGAGTAAATAAAGGTCCAGGCTGCTGTGTGTGGTCTCACCAGAGCTGCATAATGCTGCTGCTGCTGCTGCTGCTGTGGGTGATACATGGACTGCTGCATCAGCATCTGTTGGTGGAGCATATGCTGCTGCTGCTGCTGCTGCTGCTGCAGCTGGAGGCTCTGCTGCATGGCCTGATACTGATACAAAAGGAATGAAAGAAATTAACTCCTAAATAGCCCTGAATGTGTGTATATGTATATGGTTATGGTATATTATGGAGTGGCCAATCTGAGGAAAAATACTTTCGTATGCCACTACTCAAAAAGGGACCCAACCTCATTGGGCAGCTTAGATTATACATGTAAAGAATTAAACTAATACGTTTTTTATGGTAATGGTTAAAATAAAGAGAACATTTATTTTATATATATATATAATATATATATATACCATAATATATATATATATAGAAGTATATAATATATATATATATATTATATATTTTATATATCATCACATACACACAACTATATATACCCATATATATATATATATATACACACATACACACACACATATATATACACACACATATATATACACACACCACATTACAGTACTTGCATATTATATACATGCATATATATTATATTATAATATTATATAATATATATATATATATATATATATATATATATATACCAACACACGCACACACACACTCACATATATATATATATATATATAATATATATATATATATACACACACACACACACACACCTATATATAAAAACATTACACATTATATTACACCCACACCCACCCAGCATTTAACAATATGTAGAATAATATATTAGAGAAAATTAGGAAGTGTATAATAAAACAGAATATAGAGAAGACATGAAAAAAGTAAAACTGTTGAATTAAATTATAAAACAATCAAAAATTATTACAATTATATCAAATACTAATGTTTAATCAGTTATGTCATTAGTCTACATGTGGAACGACATGGATGAATGTGAAACAAAACCTTCTTTATGTAGGTCCTTCAACATGGTTCAAAAATTAAACGTAGAAGTTTCGTTGGAATGATTTGAATAATATTTGCTTAACCTTGCCCGAGGGCCTTCTGGTCAACAGTATCTTGGCCCCCATTTATACAAAACTGCTTTGCTGTAAATAAAAGCACCATCATTAATGTAACAAGGTGACACTAGTCAAAGTCTCTAACCTGACTTCCACACGGACTCCGCTATAATAAAGGCACTATGGGAATGAGTACGAGCAAAGCTCTGAGAAGCTAGAGCTGACCACGGTCCAGTCTCACACAGATCAGGAGAGGTAACAGCTTTCCAGCAGTTGTGGGACAGCTGTGTTAGGCCATACAGCCCATTAACAGAGTGAGACACAATTAACCAGCTGACCACCTGCTGTGCTCCGACATGCTGCCTGCGCTAAACTCTAACACACGACCACAGCGCCATCTGTCTGCGCATGAGCCACATTACCAAAATGCCAACCAGAGCCAATCATCACCTGCTAAATAAGATTAAGAGCACTGTATCAGAAACAGGTGCAACATGGATTCACCAATATTGCCAAACACGAGTATAATAGAACCTATTGCTGAACACTTGATTATGATTAGTGAACATTTTTTGTTGTTGTTGTTTGGCCTCATATTTCACTGGCAACGTTTGTTACTGAAAACATGATCAACTATTAAAACTGGGATATTTTTTGTAATGAAATAGTGCAAGTCGTCTTGACTGAAAATTAACTGCAGAAAACACGGATGAACTATTCATGGTTATTCACTGAATATTTCAACCAATTTAAATCTTTTGAGATTTAGCAGGACGTGGTGTCAGTTATTTCGGTCCATCTTCTTGAATCTTTCATATTGTGGGGAACGTATTAATAGAATTTTTTTTAAAGTTTTAACTGAATGAAAAATAGACTAAATCAAAATAATTACGTCGGTTAATGGTTCTGAATGTCGGTTTCGATTAATTTTTGATTAACAGCCCAGGCCCAACTGCAACAGTAACCCTATTGTGCCAAAGCTTCAGCAGCCAGTCATATTACATTCTGCTTATTTTCTCTTTCAACCACTTAAGGTAATAAATAGGGCAAAACTGAATTCATTTGAATGGATACATTGATATTTTTAGTAAAACAAAGGCCTGATCCATACCTGCATGTACTGCAGCTGTTGTGCTGTAACCTGTTGCTGGTGGTGAAGGTTGTGTTGTTGTTGTTGTTGGTGAAGCTGTTGCAGTCTCAGGTCCCCTGGCTGTAGCTGCTGTAACACTCTGTTGTGCTGATTGCTGCTCTGGATCTGCACAGCGGCCTGCTGCCCATTCCCTTGGGCTGATGGAACACACACAAGGCACGCTATTATTTTCATCTGTCCAAGTCTGTTAAGTCGAAAAAGTTGGATATGGACCGAATTGCGACACCAGACTGAATGGCAGCTTTACATGCGTCACACTTTCTGTTAACATCAGCCATCTGGTAGTGTCACAGTTGAAAGCCTCTTTAATAACCAGTTTCCATAAAGCTACTGCAGCTGTGGTTGAAGTCTGGCAACGGAGTGACACTGGAGCTATTATCAGTATTAATAACCTTGGTTACCACCTTTTGCTGAAAATCTGACAAATTACTTTTTTCAGAGTTAAATCTCTTCTCAGAGAGCTCTCTCTGCATTTCAGTTTGGATTGACTGGTGGTGCCAGGTGGACTAGACTGAGTATTTGTACAACTCCTCATCTCCTGGGATTTTCCTGCACAGCAGTCTATAGAGTTTACCAGAATGGCACAATAAAGACAAAACATCCAGCGAGCCGCAGCTCTGAGGACGGAAATGCCTGGTCGATGTGAGACATCAACAGAGAACCCGTTTGAGCTAACAGAAAGGCTCTGGTAACTCATAACCACTCTGTACAATTGTGGTGAACAGAAAAGCATCTCAGATATACATCTCAGATGTATATGGTGTGTGTGTGTGTTGTATATGCACATGCAGGCACGCAAGTACGGACAGTGGGGCAAAAAAGTATTTAGTCAGCCGCTGATTGTGCAAGTTCTCCTGTGCAAGTTCTTCTCCTAGGTACACTTCAACTATGAGAGACAAAATGAGAAAAAAAATCCAGGAAATTTTTAAAGAATTCAATTGTAATTCATGGTGGTAAATAATTATTTGGTCATCCATAAACAAGCAAGATTTTTGGCTCCCACAGACCTGTAACTTCTTTAAGAAGCTCTTCTGTCCTCCACTCGTTACCTGTATTAATGGCACCTGTTGGACCTTGTTATCTGTATAAAAGACACCTGTCCACAGCCTCAAACAGTCAGACTCCAAAGATGGCCAAGATCAAAGAGCTGTCGAAGGACACCAGGAAGAAAATTGTAGACCTGCACCAGGCTGTGAAGAGTGAATCTACAATAGGCAAGCAGATTGGTGTGAATAAATCAACTCCCTCGATCTGGGGCCCCACGCAAGTTCCCATCCCGTGGGGTCAAAATGATCATGAGAACTGTGAGCAAAAATCCCAGAACTACACGGAGGGACCTGATGAATGACCTGCAGAGAGCTGGGACCAAAGTAACAAAGGGTACCATCAGTAACACACTACACCAAGAGGGACTCAGATCCTGCAGTGCCAGGCATGTCCCCCTGCTTAAGCCAGTACATGTCCAGGCCCGTCTGAAGTTTGCCAGAGAGCATATGGATGATCCAGAAGAGGATTGGGAGAATATCATGTGGTCAGATGAAACCAAAATAGAACTTTTTGCTAAAAACTCAACAAGTCGTGTTTGAATGCTGAGTTGCATCCCAGGAACACCATACCTACTGTGAAGCATGGGGGTGGAAACATCATGCTTTTGGGCTGTTTTTCTGCAAAGGAGACAGGACGACTGATCCGTGTTAAGGGGAGAATGAACGGGGCCATGTATTGTGAGATATTAAGCCAAAACGTCCTTCCATCAGTGAGAGCATTGAAGATGGAACGTGGCTAGATCTTCCAGCATGACAATGATCTCAAACACACCGCTCGGGCAACAAAGGAGTGGCTCTGTAAAAAGCATTTCAAGGAGCTGGAGTGGCCTAGCCAGTCTCCACACCTCAACCCCATAGAAAATGTGTGGAGGGAGGTGAAAGTCCGTGTTGCCCCAAAAACATCACTGCTCTAGAGGAGATCTGCATGGAGGAATGGGCCAAAATACCAGCTACAGTGTGTGCAAACCTGGTGAAGACTTACAGGAAACGTTTGACCTCTGTCATTGCCAACAAAGGGTTATGTTACAAAGTATTGAGTTGAACTTTTGTTATTGACCAAATACTTATTTTCCTTATTTATTGTCTCTCATAGTTGAAGTGTACCTATGATGAAAATTACAGACCTCTCTTATCTTTCTAAGTAGGAGAACTTGCACAATCAGTGGCTGACTAAATACTTTTTTGCCCCACTGTGTGTATATACATACACACACAATATATATATTTTATATTTTTTTAATATATTTCAATATATACAATTTATATATATAAAAAATTGCGATTTTAATAGATACAATTTAAAACCAGTGGGAGAAAATAAAAATAACATTTCAGATGTGCTTTCCAGATTATCAATATTTTTTAATGTCTTAAAACTTATGTGACTTGTTACTTAGCATAAATGTGCCAAGTGTTTGTTCCCCACAGAGCTTGTGTTTACTTTATTTAACCAGGCATACATTAAGTACTAACTGTTCAGCCCAAACATTTAAAACCACTGACAGGTAAAGTGAATAACACTGACAATGTGATGCTCAGGGCAATATTCTGCTGGGAAAACCTTAGGTCACTGCAGTCATGTGGATATTTACTTTGACACGTAGCACCTAGCTAAACGTTGTTGCGGACAGAGTACACCCCTTCATGGCAACTGTATTCCCTAATGGTAGTGGTCTCTTAAATGCACAAATGGTTCAGCAATGGACTGAGGAACATGGACTCAAATTCTCCATCCAGTAGAGCATCTGTGAGATTTACTGGACAAACAAATCTAATCCATGAATGCCCCACCTTGCAAATTATAGAACACCTTCAGCAGTGCCCTGAGATGTCAGAGCCTTGGTGCCCCAAGGGGAGCCTACACAATATTAGAAAGGTGGTTTTAATGGTTTGGCTGACTGATATACATCTCAGGTTTAAATATTATACATTACTGGAGGATAGACATCATCATAGTAGATCGACTATACAGAAGGTCCAGGGTTCAAATTCCACCGCTGCCACTGTTGGGTCCTTGAGCAAGGCCCTTAACCCATGATTGCTTGGATTGTAAGAATTGCAATTATAAGTTGCTCTGGATAAGGGCGTCTGCTAAATGCTGTAAATGTATTATAGTCCTTCTGTCTATTCACAGTCTACCACGAGTATGAATTAATGAATACAAGTGAGGATTAAAGGACAATAGATCATCACCTTTCTGGCCGTTGCTGACTGTTCCAGACGGGGCACTCATTTTCACAGGCGTTACCGAGTTGGGCAGTGGCAGCACGTTGCTGTTGACAGCTTTTGGTCTTTGTCTCGGAGCAATGGAGGTTTCGGTAGGACCGACAGATTCCGTTATTCTGCAGCAATCATAAGCAAGTTTGAATGATACTTTATTACAACAGCAGAACAGTCACTTCTGATATATAACAACCTGTAATGGTACATGTGGAACAACAGTATTCAATTCAGTATGGAACTGACCATGCAATCTAATTATTATTATGGAAGAATGGCAAGCTTTATCATGGTTGCCAGGTTTTACAGTTCTAAAGAAATATAGTGAACCTCATCACAGTGTTTGCTGAAGCATATGTAGAAATGATTAAATAAGCTTCAAGAGTTTCCAATCATGGTATGCCTTTTATCAAGATAAAAACTCCTGATGACTGACAAAAAAGTATTTTTCCATTTACACCGTGTTTTGATTGGCCATGTACAAAACAAACATGACCCGACTAAATAAAATGGTGTTTATATACAGTACTGCACAAAAGTCTTAGGTCACCATTCGATTTGTTGTTTTAGCAATGGTATAATGACCATATATAAAGCAGTCTCAACAACTGGACCCAATAATTTCACACTTGGATTCATCACTTTTCCACTGAGCTGCTTTCCAATTTTTGCAAGCTTCTCACCCTGTTGCCCTTCTGAAAAACTGGTTTCTTGGCTACTACATTTCCAAAAAGCATTCTTGACCAAGCTTTTTTGGACTGTTGGCATCCCGGTGAAGCTGCTAGATGCTGCTGTCACACTAAATACATGCCACTGTTGCCTATAGAATCTGCTTTTTTAAACACTACATACAAATTCCCTGTAATTTTCTGATTGTAGTCTAATAGAGAGACTGAGAAATACTTATGTATGGTTATTACACCACTAAAACAATGCTAGATCTGATCCATTAAGGACTGTACCTTTGGTCATACAGTGTGTGATTAAAATTCACTTTCAGCTCAAATACCTGGCTTTTGTCTGGCTCTTCTTAGCAGCGATGTCGCTAGCTGTTAGTGGCTCTGGAAGCGAGGTTGGGATGGTGGAGTTCTGCTCAGCAAACAAAACAAACCAAACATTCAGTCACCACTTCATAAAAAAGCAAATCGGTCTAATAATACTGTTCATGCGTTGAAAGAACTCACAAACAGGTTTGGCACTGGACAGTCCCTTCCAGCTAGGCTGAAAGCAAAGTACGAGACTTGATAGATGTCTGGTCTTTTCTCCTGATCGGGCTCCAACATGTATCCTACAAGACAGAAAGTCGTTGCTGTCATGAGTCAAGAGGGCATAACGTGTGCTGGCATATAAGAATAGCTACGCTACAACTGGTACTTTTATCAGACAATCCCACAACTACACAAGTACATCAGCAACAACTGTAGCACGTATATTATATAGACAAAAGTGTGTTTACACCCCTTCTAGTTATTAAACTCTGGATTCTCCATAGACAAACAGTGGCAGCAGAAGTGGTTGTACTGACACCCCAGTCATCTTCAGATTGTAATCAAGTTGGGGGTCAAAGCACAAGGAATTTAAATATCAATCTCTAACTACTGAGCCATAAAAATCAAAGCCTAAACTGCATCCAAGCAGTATGGATACAGAACTTGAAAAGATTTAAATATTAATAACTATGTACTGTAAATATTAGCAATACTACTACATTAATTCAATGTATTAATAAGTAGAGTATTTAAGCTGTAAACGGTAAGAACGGTATCTGCCAGCAGGTGGCACTATCACATGAGGAAAATATCACCATAACGCCATGCCTCAGCACTTTTACAGATATTGAGATAATGCACTTCCGTTTGCAAGATCATCACAGAGTTAATGCATGTCAGCTCTGATGATCACTTCCAAATCTTCCTGCAAACGTGTGACCTTTAATGGCTGGATATTTCATAGCACTTACGGATTAAGCAGTGCAGTTTGGAAGAAAACTTTGAACCGTCTGGAACCGTGAAGATCCCATCGCATATGGCGACCTGACTCTCCCCGAACGGGAGTGAGAAGAAACACAGCTTGTACAACAAGCATCCAAGTGCCTGAGAGGGGTAGAGAAGTGACATTTAGTGACACGGGAATAAGAAAACGAACAGGGCAGCACCCAAGATTGAGATCTTAAATTACATAAAAGGGTTCATTTACATTTATAGCATTTATTTACATTCTAGCAGACACCCTTATCCAGAGTGGCTTACAACTGATATAATCTTACAATCAAAGAAACTGTGGGTTAAGGGCTTTCAAAAGTGGCAGCTTGGCAGAGGTGGGATTTGAACCCTGGACCTTCTGGTCCAGAATCCAGCATCTGAACCACTAGACCACCACAGTCAGACCAAACACGTCAATATACTAAATCATACATGAAGTTCTTGTATGAAGAAAGAAAGAAAAAAAAAGGGGAAACACTCCTCATGCAGGTTTGCTCTGACATGATGACCATGCTTTCTTTTCTTTGAGTTAAGCCTTTGCTTGGTGAGATGGCCGGAGAAAACGCATAATCGGAAGGGGAAGTTGTCTTATGTTTAGACCTAAGGAAACACTTCCTTCCTTCTTTGCTTTTACTTCTCTAGGCCCTCACACGAGTGTCACGCAAACGAACTTCTGCTTTGAAAAATCCTCAGCTGAACATGGACTTTTTTGGGGCATTTCCCAGGAATCTCCTGGCAGGCCTTGTGTGGCTCCCGTAAGTGGAAATGCAGTGTAAGCCAATACAGGTACGTTGACCAGACATTACCATAGTCACATAGTACATTTACATTTATGGCATTTAGCGGACGCCCTTATCCAGAGCGACTTACAGTTGATACAGTTACAGTTCAAGCAATTGTGAGTTAAGGGTCTTGCTCAAGGACCCAACAGTGGTGGCCTGGCAGAGGTGGGATTTGAACACTGGACCTTCTGGTCCATAGTCCAGTACCTTACCCACTAGACCACCACAATAGTAGTTTAGAAACTTTGCACATAGTGTTTTCTTTGAAACAATTTTAATATTCAGTTAAACACAATATGAAACCAGTTAGTACAGTAAAGTTCAAAAAGTTCAAAGTTAACTTTATTGTCAAAAAGTACAATATGTGCAAGACATAAACAGTATTGAAAGTCCATTACTCTCAGACCCATGGTGCTGTATAAAACAGTAATTCCTATCTTTGTATCTTTTATAAAACCTGAAACACTTAAAGAAAACAAATGCAACATTACCAGTTTTCTTTTTGCCTGCGATTCTCATGCTAGTTATCTGTCATTCAGGCATGAATAAGATATATGGTAGCCTAGTGGTTAAGGTACTGGACTCTGGACCAGAAGGTCCAGGGTTCAAATCCCACCTCTGCCAAGCTGCCACTGTTGGGTCCTTGAGCAAGACCCTTAACCCACAATTGCTTGGACAGTAAGACTGTATCAGTTGTAAGTCGCTCTGGATAAGGGCGTCTGCTAAATGCTATAAATGTATATATAAGACAGATTTTTACTTCCTATTATAATTCTTAAGCGCTCAGGCGTTTAGTGCTCAAATGATCGACAACGACACCAGTTTCTAATTCAGCGAACAGTTGTTTTTGGCACCAATGTGTGTAAACTCTGGTCAAAGTAATCATATTGTCCTAATTCTTAAGTTTTATATGAAAAGTAATTAAAACTTTTCAGTGATTTAAAACAATGACTTTCTGTATTGTTCTGCTGCTGCTACACGATAAAGGGAGGAAGTGAGAAGTCACATTTATTTAAAGCAACAGGCACTCAGACCAATCGTTCTGAAAAGGCCTGGTGAGAAGGACGCTCTGGTGTTACATGTGAACAAACGTGTCATAGACATTGTTTACGACCCCAGGGAACCGTTTTGCTTAAAAACAAAGTTATTTCTCATATGACCTTTATGTTTTAATTACGTAACACCCGTGTTCAGAAGCATTCCTAACGGGAACGCAATTACTACTTGTTATTATGTACTGTCTGGAACAGGCCCCACTAATACTTCACTCAGGCGTGATCATTGCTGCTTGAAATACTGGTGAACTGCATAAATTAAATATGGTGTCATCACACCAGAAGGTCATTACGAAGCACAGAATAATAAAACCTGATTTATATCAGTCTACCACGTAATTAGAGCCTAAAACGTTGGCAGCACTGATGTTATCTTCAGATATGCTTCTCTTTTTTATGACCAGAGAGTAAATGTGACTTCAAGGAGATCCCTCCCCCAAAAAAAACCTTATTTACAACAGAAACCGGTTTGACTTCTGGTGCATGTTATCTGCCTGACCAAACCAGATCCTCCAGATAACCAGGTGTTAAAGCAGGACATGGAGAGGCTGACAAAACTAAGCCGTGTGCGTGTGTGTGTGTATGTGTGTACATACCCAGATATCAGCCTTGGTGGTGATGGCTTTTCCTTGGTACAAGTTAATCATCTCTGGGGCTCGATATGAAAGGGTTGTGTACCTGTACACAGAGAAAGTTCAAAAATCACATTAGATTTTTAAACGGAGCATCTGAGACAGAGCAGTTCCAGTTTCACAGTCTTGGTCCAAGATCTTGATATATCTGGAGCCCTCTGCACTATCTGCTGTAGTCAATCGAGATCTGCTGCAGGGACTAATCACGGTTCCATTTCAGCTAAACTGATTTTAATCTCAAAAGGAAAATATGCTCGAACGCATACACACTTTCTGTTTAATCGGGTGCATCTACCATATAAGTAAACTTTGTATGTGCCGTTTAACGTCTGCATTGCGTTCACTGAAACAGGATGTTGACCAGGCATTACCATAGTCACACAGTCTTAAGGCTACATTCACAAACGATACAGAAACATGTCAAAGATACTGCTGAACACATGAGTGGAACGTTCCCATCTACACAGCATCTCAGTACCATTGTGTCCAAAAACTAAACTGTTATACACATGCTAAACCTTTAATTCATGGAAATTGACAATAGAGAAAATACAGTAACGGAACCCTGTCTAGGGGAAAGCCGTACCACTTAAGAGGGTAGTATGATGGACCTGATACTTTTGTTCAATGGAAGCCAGAGACAGTATTACATTGACGTGATTTAGCAGACACCCTTATCCAGAGCGACTTACAATCCAAGCAATTGTGGGTGAAGGGCCCAGCTGATGCAGCTTGGCAGAGGTGGACTGTGGTAGCCTAGTGGTTAAGGTACTAAACTCTGGACCAGAGGGTTCAAATCCCACCTCTGCCAAGTTGCCACTGTTGGGTCCTTGAACAAGACCCTTAACCCACAGTTGCTTGGATTGTAAGACTGTACCAATTGTAAGTCGCTCTGGATAAGGGCATCTGCTAAATGCTGTAAATGTAAATGTAGGTGGGATTTGAACCCTGTACCTTCTGTACCCATAGTCCAGTACCTTAACTACTAGACTACCACAGTCAACGATACGACAACTTGGTTATACATTACCCACCTCTTAATCTCGTCCTCCACCGCAGTAACACCGTCTTTGTGCGGGTGCAACACTTTGTGGGTGGCACTCCCAAAGTCGCACAGTACATAGTTTCCTTGGTCATTCAGGAGGATATTTTCCACCTGCAAGAATTGACACGAGTCAAGAGAGAGTTATTTCTACAGTGCTTTTGACAATGGAGCATTTTCTCAATGCAGCTATATATGTTATATTCAAATATCTAGGGCCAATCCCAAACTGAGCAAGCCTAGGGTGAGGGGGGCAAGGAAAAACTCCCTAAATGGGAGGAAGAAACCTTGGGAAGGTCAAGATTCAAAAAGGGACCAAACCTCCTTGGGCAGTTTAGATAAGATATACGTAAGAATTTAAAGCAAGTTATCTAAATTAATACGTTTATAATAATAAACAGATAAATACTTATATAGGCATACAGGCATTAGTCTGGTACACCTTGTGTCCTTGGCGGGATGGTTTTGGAGGTATGGCATCCTCAGACAACTGGAGGACGGAGAAACTTACTGCCCTCTGTGGTCTGGTGCACTGGAAAGTGATGGAAGAACAGCTTGGGTGGAACTGAAGCGGTGTGGGACTGGAATAACGAGCTTACAGCCATGGGCAGTTGGATACGATGGTTCATTTCCAATGATCAGAGCAATGAAATTATCTAACGGCAACATTGTAACAAAAATATGAAACGAGGTTGAGGTCCAGTCTGTGTGTGCTCATCCCACCACCGCTGAGACCTGGGTTTGAGCAACAGTCCCACACAGACATTGACATTGTCTGAGGGAGGCTGACGAGAGTCATCACCCAGTGCTGACGTGACCCTTTAAAGGACGCATGACCTAAACCTCTTATAACGAGTAAGCATTACTTTAATCTCCATGCATCATCCCACATCATCGTTCATTGATTCTTCACACCGTTAGCACTTTCACGTTCATAACGCCTCTAGAAAATGCTGAGGCTTGCTCATGCGTGACGCGAGTGGTGATCGGCGCCACTGGCAAGTTCCCACAGCTGCTTGCCAAAAGGTGTCCTTGCTCCTTTCAGGTTGAACAGAACAAGCCTGTCCATGCCTGGCTTTCTCTAATGTTTGTCACTAATAACATTAGCAGGGAAGGATAATTAGGTTGGGAAAGACGCCTGTTGTCACAGCACAACTGGTTTGCACAAAGTGCGTTCACTTCCCGTTTTCTGGCTCGCTCTCCCTTCTCTTTGTTTATATATAATTACACAGAGCAGGACCGAGATGCCAAGCCGAGAGAACCGAACAAAAGACAGTGGGTGCAAAAGAGGGAAGGCAAACAAGAGGTACAAACGCAGGCCTTGTTGAAGCGGTGTGCTCCTGCATGGGTGAAAGCAGGGCACAGGTTTGCACTTGTATTACATTGTTATTGTAATTATAGTAGAAGCATTGGGAGAATACTCTAGATGGCCAGCTTGACCTTGACCGTTATAAAAGAGAGGCCAGTTCTAATGTTCAGTGTGTGCAAACATGTCTGAGTGCGAATGTACAAAGTGTTTAGCTGGACAGTACCTTCAGGTCCCTGTGGATGATTGCCGTTTTGCACTGGTGCAGTCGGGCCACAGCCTCGCAGGCGTCGCAGAAGATGTGTAGGACCTCAGCCTCGGTGAAGCCAACATTCAGCCGCTGGTTCATCTGTTTCACTACTTGGCCAGCTTAAGATGACAAAGAGTGCGTTACAGAAATGTGCTTTAGCACTACCCTTTGACAGATTTCAACAAACCCTGACTGTGATACACTATATGAACAAAAGTATTGGGACACGTACAGCTTCTATGGCATCCCATTCTTATTCCACAGGCCTTAATATGGAGTTGCAGCTGTAACAGCTTCCACTCTTCTGGGAAGGCTTTCTACAAAGTTTTGGACTGTGCCTGTGGGAACTGACACCCATTCATCTAGAAGAGCATTTGTGAGATCAGACACTGATGTTAGGTCTGGCTCACAATCTCCATTTTGGTTCATGTCTAGTTCAGGTGTCTGTTGGGGGAGAGCTCCAGCGAAGTCCAAAGTTCATTGGCATTGTGCCCCAATACTTTTGGCCATATAGTGTAGCAGTGACAAGCATTAGAGAAATTATGCTAATAAGTGTACGTTGTTGGAAACAAGACTGATAGGCAAGGCAATAAGGTCTTGGTTGAGCTCAGAGTAAAGCTGGTAGTGAGTACTTCACCACAGCCATCATACTGAATTCACTATGTACGTAGCCATTAACAAAATAAAAAAAATCTCACTCTAAAGCCCAGCGAGAGCCGACAGGGATGAATAAAATCTAGACAAGAGGATTAAGTATTAAAGGATAATAGCAAGGTGATAAAACGGAACACGGAGATACAAGACGGACAGCTACAAGGGAAATCTGTTTGAGTCACCAGTACTACACAGGAGCAGAGTAGGCCCAGTTTCCTCACCTTTACAGAACTCCATGAGGATGAGGACCTCCCACACGCTGTCTCCTACTGCATTGATGATGGAGTCCAGGTACCTCACAATGTTCTTATGACCTGACAGCTCTTTCTGTTGGGACGGACAGAACAGATTAACTTAAACACTACCAGTAAAGAATTACGCTTATAACAAATTCTAAGTTCCCCAATCCTCCCACCACCACATGTTAACCCTGCATCTCCTGGTCAGCGTCATGGTCCTTTGGAGCAGTTAGCGGCTGTATGAACACTGAATAGATAGGGGTCACTGTTGCGGTGCCGGCAGATTAAATCGTGCACAGACGTGCAACCTTCATGTGCTGCAGTGAGCAGTAGGCTTACCATGATCGTAATCTCCCGCTTAAAGATGTTCAGATCAGACATGTTGTTAACGTACATCCTCTTCAGTGCACATCGTACTCCACTGTGGGAACGTGCCAGGAACACCATGGAGAAACCTCCTAAATGCACACACACAAAGCAAAGTGTTAACCACTGCCTATGACTGTCAGCTGATCTCGCAGTGTGTCAGGTGTGCTCTACTACCTGTCCTGAGAGGAACAACTGGTACATACAAAGTGTCTAAATTTGATCAACTTATGAGCACTGGTTATTGGTACATAGGGAGAATCATCATTAAGCAAACACAACAATGAAAAGACGTTTTTAGGGTTGTGTGCTGGTTAGTGGTAAAGGAAATAGATAAATGAGGAAACGGTTCCATCCAGGCACTGTGAGGTTCATCACCATCATTCCCCTCCTTTCAGCTATTTTGTTGCATGTTGCTCGTCCTATAAGTGCTCTGCTACTACCAGGGTGATGTTCTGCCTGTCTACCGAGCTCTGAATGGTCAGCCTGATTTCAACACATCTGAACAACGCAGAAATTAGAACAGGCTATGAGTAAATATTTTACACAGCATCACAGTCCGGCAGTTTTGGACTTGGTCTGAAGGATGGCATTCATACAAGTGTGTTCTTTTTTTCACCCCTAAAACTTTGACGTGTTTTTTTTTTTTTTTTACTTCCGGTAAAATCAGATGTTATTACAAGCAGTCTGACGGTGTGAGGAATTTTTTGATTTGATCTAATTTACCAAAATTAACAAACAATTACCATTTTGGCACTATTGGTATCTAAATTAATAACAGCACGTTTTGCCTATTTTAAAACATGCCATTAGAACTAAATCGTTTGTTTTTTTCCACTTTTTTCCATTTTCATGATCATACTTGTAAGTGAAATAACTCTCTTGTGTAATGATTTTGAACAAGCTATAGTCTACACTATGGATATTTAACCCAGTACATTTTAAAACTCCTTGATGTACGTTTACAGGTTCCCGCCGTTCGATGGATGTTGTCCGGACATGTGGTGCGCCATTACCAACTATAAAATCGGGATCTACCTTGTACTGACATATGGTATGTCACCTTGCGACTAGTGAGAAAACCAGCTGGTGTGAATTGTTATCACATTGATGAAAAGTCTGACATATTGATCGAAAGCTATCGAAGTTCAGCCAGAAAAGGGTTATGCTTAACACGAGCAAATGTAGGAATAACCCTTAAAAGTTTTGCTGTGACGTCCTCTTCTACAACACTAAGAATGAGGACAAGAACCTTAGTCCAATAAAAATACTGCCACAATATAATGTATACTCACAGAGCTGAGAAGAAGGCAGTGGGAAACAAATGAGCATCAGCACATGCTAAATGAATTATCATCATCATCAAGATCATCTCAATAGTGGGCCGTAGTGAGCTTCAATACTGTAGCGGCTGCTCTCACATTCAGAAGGTGAGAAACATCTCAAGCCAAGAACAAAAAACAAGCAAAAAAAAAACCAATACGTGATGTCAAAGCAGAGCTTTCAGCCACCATCCAAAGTGTGAAGCTTTCGCATAGTGAGCCCAGGAAGAAGCAAACTGTGGCAAAGAAAGCCATGCCTCCACAAGGTCTGGCCCATGCGGCCAGCGCTGAATGAACAGTGGCAGCGTCGGACCTGCCAGCGATTTCTCATTAACGCCAAGCTGAGTCACAGATTGGATGCCACAAAGCAGGGCCCACAATGGTGCGCTTGTTGCCTAACAAACTGGCTTAGCTGACCTGAATAGAGAACGGACTTGGACAGAGGCAGCAGTTAAGACCTGGAGGAAAGGAGGCCCAGCAATGCCACTTTTTGTAGCATCGAATCATATGAATGCGAAACAAAAGTTTTATGGAACTTATGGTCATGTTTTGTTGCGTTTCTAGTAAGGGTGTAACTAGACATTCTGCTCTCGATTCGACTCATGATACTGAGTTACAACTGACAGATAGATTTTCTCACAGTTATAGATTATGCATTCAATAACAGAGATTCCCTTTTCATGTCTAAAGTGTTAACAACCCAAAATGATGCAAGTTTTAAAGTTTTTAAACCAAAAAAAAGCTTTAGTTCCATGCAATAAAAAGAAACAACTAGAAACAAGCTTTAAATTGTAAAAGAAATCCTCTATTATCATTTAGTCTGCTGCGGTTAAAATAAACTAGGAGACTCAGGAGACATGCTCTTCAACCACGACGTATGGTTGCACCCTCTATTGTCCAAAAATGCAATTGCATTAGATGACTTAAACAAGCACGGCATCATCCAACTTGCAAAAAAACTAATATTTTTGCATCGTGATGCATCGTGTAATGATCTTATGAATTTATCATTACCCCTATATTTTTAAATAAAATTGAAGCCTCTGCAGGAAATAATTTTCTACACCATTCGCAATTATTTCAAATTTAGCAGACGCGCCCAACCACAGCGCCTCACAATCAAGCAGAACTGTCACAGATTAAGGCTCTTGCTCAGAGGCGTAACGCTGACAGCTTGGCGTTACCGGAAATCCGATTTTTCACCCTTGTGATTAATTCCTGAGTCAACATAAGGAACAGCAAGCTTCATTGTGTCACCTGTGGCCTTCTACAAAATCTAAAAGCATGCTCAGATCTAACGCTGGAAACTTTCAGGTTTTTAGTCCACTCACAGTACAATCGTGCTCAGGCACGGTACAAGGCAACCTGGCTACAAGACTTGCATTTTGCATGCATTTTTACTAGATATTGCGTGCTCCTAATTCCAAGTCTGATTTGTACTTGGTTGTTATTCTTCAGAAATAAAAAGGAGCATTTTTGCTCAGTTATTTCAATACATGGTTAAAGGTACACCAGAACATTGTACTGTATTTTCAATTTTTAACCTCTCTAGTAATTGATTTACATTTTTTGTTTAAAAGCTTATTCAAGGAAATTTGCATTATTTTGTATTGTTAACACTTCAGAAATAAAAAAACATAAAACCATCATACTGAATCAAATCGAATCGTGAGCAGAGCGTATCGTTACACCCTGATCTCTCACAGCAAAGAAAGTATGTCAAAGTTGACCGATGAGCAAGCAAAGAGCGAGCTTCCAGCTGCTGCGTTGATGATTCACCCTTCACCTCTGCTGTTAAGCTGCCTTGGCCTCTACATATGATTTCGAAATTGCAGGTTCAGCATTACATACTACAGTAAGCATATTAGTGGAGTCTCAGTCAACTGGGCTTTGTGTTTGTGCCTATATGGAAAAGCCAGAGTGAAAATGTTCACACTGAAAAGTCTGACATATGAAAAGCACTGAATCACAAAGAGGTTTTTAGGATCAAGAAAAGACTATTAATTAAGAAATGAATCTTCTTTTTCGGTCTCAACCAGAGGTGGATGGGTTTGGCATTTGAGCATAGGTTTTGGATCTCAGGGATATTTTTCTTGCCATTGTCAACTTTTGCTATGCAAGATGGCAAGTTCATTCAAGACGGAGTGCATTTTACATGCACTTAATAATCCGATAACTGCAGAAAATCAGATTTTGATCTGATCTGATCAACGAGGAATCAGATAACGTGAAACCTCTGTGTTTACATGCTTTACAAAAGGACATTACCTTCAAACTATAATCAATCTCCCGAAAAGTGTTTGGTAGCCATTTCAGGGGTGATGCATTGAATTCCAGGGTTGCCAGATTCTACAAGAAAACCAAACAACCAGGTTGATGGAAACGATCCCCAAAACAAGCACAGTCTCTTAAAATAAACGTACCTGGGAACAAACCTCTGCAGGAAACAATTTTTCGCAACGGTTCTTCTCAGATAATCCCCAGCATTTGTTTTGGCCTGGGCCTTTAATTTAGAGATTGTTATAGACGTCCTTAACCAGATCGACTTCCCATCAAGCAGGACTGGAAATCGTGTTTGATTCAGCTAGCTGATTCAGGGACAGCTCTACACTCCATTTGGTTACATTTGAGAAAGACGGCTGAAATCAGAGTCGGGGGATACATGCGCTGAGAAATCCAGTTACTGAGGTAAAATCCAGCTCTATCAGATCTCTTGGCCTGAATCCGATCTAAGATATCAGAGCAAGTGTATGTACATGATATATACTGAAAGTCAGTATCTGCTGAGTATAACCAGTTGTAACATAATGAACAGGAATGACTGCACCTGGTAAGTAAGATCGGCTTATAGACCACTACAACTGGCCGATGAGGGAATATTTTCCTGGAGAGGAAAACCCCATCTTCTAAGAATTTACAGGAAATCTGGGCAAGCCTATAAAACCAACCTACTGACACAAGGACATGTGACTGGATCACACGGGGCGTGTTGTAAACCTGTAGTGTTTTCGATTTGGAAAAAGTCATCAGTTTTGCCGGTGATGTCACAGCTGAACTGTGATATGAGCAAACATTAACAGGCTGGCCTTGTCCTAGACTGGTGGAACCAGGTCAGACCTTGTGATCATCCCATGTCTGGTTTGCAACAATTCAATGTATCAAATGCATGACTTTCTTGAGGAACACAAAATAATGTGATCAATAGTTGCGGTTACCTGCTAAGGCTAGCATCATGGAGTTGAGGTACATTTTTATACAGCATTTGTACATACCTTGACTTACTTGAGCAATGAAGCAAACCAAATAATTCAAATTCAACAGGAAACTGAAGACAAAAGTGGCTGCTGCTGAATTTAATAGACCTACATGGACTAAGGGACACGCTGTATACAAATCAAATACATTTATTTAGTCATTTTTTGTTTTTTAAATGGAGTATTGTCTCAAAACAGCTTTATAAATATCTAAGCCCACAGCCCTAATTCATCAGCACTAGGGTGACAGTGGCAAGGAAAAGCACCTTAAATGTTATAAAGAAGAAACTTTGGGATAACCCAGCTGGTAAAAACTAAAGTAAGTTACCTAATTGATAAATTTATAAGAATAAATAAATAGAAGCAAAATATCCAAATTAAAATAGAAAAAAAAAATCTAACAAATAAAGTTTAACAATAAGCTAAAATAATAAAAAATATATAGACTATAATAAATGAAAAAATACAACATTATGAAGAGCTTAATAAATAGAGCTTTACATTTTGTTTGCGAACTGCATTATAATAAATATTTTTAAAAGGTTCTACTAGCAGCCAATACTAGTCTCTTATTTTTCTTCTTTTGTGAAGATACAGAAATTTGTTGGAGGCTGTGTTCAGTGAAATAGTCTTGAAATCCTGCATGATGAAGTAAATAAATAACAACCCTAAGTATTGGGGATCATAATCCAACCTAAAAAAAATAATTTCAAAACCAGTATCTCCACCTGTAACAAGTTGTTTCAATAGATTGCTGCAAAGTTTCTAAACCCTTCAGAATGTTCTATATTTCTATCTAAAAGCAGAAAGGCAAACCCAGATAAATTAGACATAAATATTATACTTGGTCATTTAATTCTTCAGGCCACAACACAAATCCAAAATCTCTCCTGAGAGACAAAGGCTCAAACTGTTGATACTGCAGATTTTGGAGGAAGCAACACATCAGACTTGAAAGACAGTACACCCACTCACAGGCTCCACTTTGTTCATGTTGGAAAACCCCATTCCCAGCGTCCACCGGTCCACTCACACAGAGCAGCTGTCACATGTCTGTCTGCGCTACCACAGGTGATGAGTTTCAGTAAGGCAGCTGGTTCAGGAAAGCCAGAGAACCCAGTAAACGGATGGAGCACATATGCTGTGGCATCGTGTTCTCAATAAATCACTGGGCTGTGGGGCTTATCCCGCTGCTCAACTGCGCTTTCTGTACACAAAGCACCACTTGCATCATTAACTCCCAAGAGAGAGAGAGTGAGGGGTGAAGATTTGGTTTTGGAAAGGGGTTTGCCATCATTCTATATTTGTGCTTTTTGTTCTCATCAATACTCTCATTCAGAACATACCCAATGCCGTTTGATTCCTTTCAACACAAGACTAAACAAGGAATCAAAAACTTCAACTTCTTATCTGGTCTGAGCAGAGTGTGTTACCCAACTGAGCAGTGTTTTCTTTACGGTTTCTGTTATGCATCCAAGATAATCGTTGCCACCAAAGCTTCACATTAAAACCCAGACTCAGAAAATGGTGTTTCCTCCTTCTTGCATTGCTTCCAATTCTATAAAATAGTATTAGGTAAACTGGAACATTCACTCACTAAAAATGCTGACAATGGAGATTTGAATGGGACTACATCCCAGAGATACTCCAGCAATAATTACATGACCCCACCTCCCTACGTAAGCCTGCAGAGCAAAAACGTTTGGTAATTAATGATTTAGGAACGAAGGTGTTGGTCTCAGTAAATGCTGGTTTAAGCAGGCGCGAAACAAACGTAGCTGTCTGAAATGTATATCGCACTAAATCTTGGGAGCTACCTAGCTAAATTACAGTGTGAAGCCTGGATGTGTAGATGACAAAGAAATTACAGGTAAACATCAACCCATAATTACCAGAGTTTTGAGTATGGAAAGGGCTCTAAAGTTTGCTTTGGTCAACGTTGACGTCACTCACAAATTAAGTGATGTCGTTGTAATATTTTCCAGGCCAATATATGTAAAACCATATGAAACCATCCTTTGAATTTCCACACCAATGAAGAAATGTACAGAAAAACAGTTTATGGTAGTTTGAGAGAGAGAGAGAGAGAGAGAGAGAGAGAGAGAGAGAGAGAGAGAAACAGACTTTATTTCATTGGTCAAGCACTACTATACAGAGTTACATTAGAAAATGCCACTTAAAACGTTACTGTGCAAAAAGAAGCCTTATGTTAACCATGTCCAGAAGTAGCAGTGTCGACTCCCCTGGGTTCGAAAGCCTCTAGGATGGACCATCACACAGTAGACACGTGTATTGTGGTCAGATGTTCAGTTATTATATTTTTTGGAAGAAATGGACACCATGTGCTCCGGATCAAAGACGAAAAAGTCCATCCAGACTGCTGAAGGCATTATGGTAGATGATGAGACTACCAGTTAATTATGTCTTCAGCAGATAGCTAGAGAGCCTACCAGCTGCTGGTCTGCTATACAAGTATAGTTATGACATTCAATTGTGCTCATTATATATTTCAGTATATAATGAGATGAACAAACTTCAATACTCAACAAACCATCTTTCATGAACGTTTCCCAAAACACTAGAACTACAGTGTAACATCACTGTGCAGTGCTTTTTACTATTTTTTTGCCATCATATCTTTATGGCAGCTGATGCTGGTTGTAAAAAGCCTCCGCAAACATTTATATAGTTTTATTTCAGCGTCATGCCCAGCACCTTGAGAAGGTAATTCATTTCTAACAAGGGCCAGGGACAATCTATGAGTCAATTAACCTCATCACATTCAATAAATGTGAAAAGTCAGAGAGTAGCACCTATTTCACACCTTAAACAGCAATAGGACTGTAACACAACTTGAGGCTGATCACTTCCAATCCATTCACTTGGGACAAATCTACAGGAGTTCAAACTTTCAACAAGACCATTAACAGACATAATGCTTCCATTATTGAGCAGAAGGATGCAAAATCAATATTAGCTGATCAGAAAAATCAAACGGATGCTGAGTGTTCGTAGCAGTAGTTCCCAAACCTTTTTCCTTGGTGCCACCCCCCTCAACGAGTATCTAAGAAATGCTGCGCACACATTCCAAAAGAATAAAGTGATTCATTGCAAATCTTTACTGGCAAAACTTAGTCGATTTCCCTTGGGTTCCTTTTAAAGCTTTTTTTCCTCTTTTCAAGAGAGATAAACATTTAGCTAAAAATATTTTAAGTAATTTTATACAGAGTTTTTCCAGTGAGTGTGTCATGTTAATTTTATTTGCAAATTACATGTGCAAATTTCATATTGACAAATTCCTCAAAAATTACAAAGATGATCGTCTTTTTCCTTTTCTCTTGGGTTCCTTTTAAAGCTTTCCTTTTTCACTTTTGGCTGCTTTTCTCTTTTCAAGAGAGAAACATTTAGCTAAAAATAACACTACTTCATACAGTAACTGTATACACAGATTGTTTTTTATAAGTTAACATGTTATTTGATTTAACATGTGCAAACTGTAGTAACAGCAAAGGAGGGGGCACAGACCCCAGGTTGGGAACCCTGGGTTTATAGGGCAAGGAAGAAACTTGGGAGTCCACTGCTGCTGAATACGACCCAATTTCTTTCTCAAATTAGATCTTTAGCATTAGTATCTGCACTGTAAATAGGATACATGCACTGAGGGGTGAGGCTGTTTTAAGATCAAAGGGAGGGCCTACCCAGTATTTGTAGAGTGTCCCTTAAAGTGCTGGGGAGTGCATTATTTACTTATCTTAAGTTAGACGTTACCAGGACAGTCGTTAAAAACATTTCACTGCAAGTTGTACTTTTTGTATAATTGTGTATGCGACAAATAAATCTGAATCTGAATCTAAATGATCATTCAATACCATTACACCAGTGCATTTGGACACGGTTTCCAAGCGTCACCCTCAAAGCATCAAACTGTAATACCACTAACCACCAGAATATGAATAATGAATATGTAGAGGAAACTCTTTAGATTAATGCAATCACTAAGAGAGCCAAGTTCAGGCCATGCCTTGGCTGACAGAACAGTGACGTGATGCGGGGCTACATTAGTGGATTCCAATCAGGCTTGCCTGCAGATGTTCTCTGTTGAACCATGATATCATCAGTTACATTGTGCTGCTCCCCTCCCAGGCTCCAGAGTTTGAGAAATCACCCTTCCAGAAACTTGCAGTTATTAACCTAGAGTGACTGTTTTGTTTTAGTGGCCTCCCATATGGCGTAATAACCCAAACACTATTTGAATCAGCCACATCGATAACAATACTGATCAACTCAAGTAACATCATAGGGAATAGACATAACATGCTGGTGTATGTGAAGCTTTTATTCTTATTACACTGAGGACTAATTTATATGAATCTGCTGAGTGAGAAAAAAACAGCCATGTCCTAAATCACACAGCACAGTGCTAAGGATGTGTAATTAGTAGAGTTACACCCAAGTTTCAATCGTCTTAATGTTTCGGCTATATATGGCACTATTAAATTATTACTTACATTTTTCTTCACTATCCTGTGCCGGTCAGAAAAAGTTGGGATTTATGGAAAATGGGTGAAAAAAAGTGAAACGTTCCTTACATTTACTTTTATTTCAGGGCAGACAATATGAACATAACATATTTCATGGTTTTTTCTCGTCAACTTCTTTCTTTTGTTAATACACATCCATTCCTGCATTTCAAGCCTGCAACACGTTCCAAAAAATGTTGGGAAAGGGACAAATTAGGGCTAGTAATGAGGTAAAACCTGAACAATGATGTAATTTCAGACTGTACTGGTGATTGTAATCATGATTTGGTACATAATCACTATCCACAAACGGTGGAGGAACAACGGTAAGCAGCGGATCTCCAATTTGTCAACAAATGCATGAGAAAATGACTGAAATGTTTTAAAAACAATGTTCCTCCAAGAAAGATTGGAAGGGATTTGCTCATTTTCTCCCTCTGTAGTGCACAATGTCATTAAATGATTCAAGGAATCCCTGTTTGTGTAGTTTTTAATTGTTGTTTATGCAGTTTATGCATTTTGTGTTTTAATGTTTACCATCAAGAAGCAAAGAACATGAAGGAGTTCCTCTAAAGAGGAAGGTGAGAATCTTAAAAGAACATGGTTCATATTATTAGCAGAATGATACCAAAATGTGGGGAAGTGAAACTAGGGTTTACAAATATCTATCAACCACTGGGTGGGGGCACCCAAAACATTTCCATAACACAAACTACCAGAACTTTTCAGAAAGGCAAAAGGGATTCCTAGACCTCAGTGGGATGCAGGCCTGCTATTTCCATGTCTCCCTTGGAAACACTTCGTGAGCCAATGGAAAATAAGGGCCCCATGAGGGTCGTTTTTCACTGTGCTGAAGTAATCACCAAGCAATTTCCTTTAACGTGCAAACAAACATGCCATCATCTCTGCCATCTATTGCTAGTTTTACATCATGCGGTTTAATTTTTGGCAAGCATTCAAGATAATTGTTGAACAGCTGTACTACATCTGACATGAACTGTCCATAGACAATCACTGGGAGTAGAACAAGTCATACTGAAGAACTCAGTCCTTATTCAACACGCCAGTTTTTTTAAATATCTAACTTATTCTAATTGTCCAAGTTAACTGTCATTGTGAAGTGGACTTGTCTAGGAGTAACAACATCTCAGCTAAGAGCAAGGTCATTAAGGCTCTCAGAGGCAGACCACAAAGTTCTGGAGAGCAGGGGATGGTGAGCTAGTGTGATTTGATCATCACACATTATATTACTAGAGAAATTAAGAACAACGATAACAGAGACCACTTGAGCTAATATAATCTTTTTTATTATTATTATTATTATTATTATTATTATTATTTATTATTATATTAAATATTTTCCACCATATTGTACAGGTGCACCCCCAATTTACCATGGGGATCATAAACAGAGGATAATACTGTAATACCAAACCATCATAAAACGGGGAGTACCTGTGTATCTCCATGAATAATATAATAATAATAATAATAAAATACAATTAAAAAAATCAAATATGATTGAGGTCCAGCTAGACCATTTAAAAAAAAAAAAAAAAAAAAAAAAAAAAAAAAAAAAAAAAAAAAAAAAAAAAAACACGCTCTGGTGGACCATCTTCACAATATTTCTTAAGTAAAAACAGAACAGGGTGCTATCATAGCTCCTAAGCTAACTGCAGCCTGTGTTCTGGAGTATTCAATTCCTGTTTTGCTTTCGGTTGGCTCTTATAACGAACCTTTCTAGGAGACTTATTTGCACCAAGAAAACAGTACTGTAGATAAAATAAAGGAAAAACACGATAAACACAGCGGAGACTCTGCACTGAGCGGGAAATACTGTGAATCTGAATCACTGAGTTTTGAATCGTGAGTTGAGTTTCACTATAGATTTTATTTCTATAACTACTACTACTTTCTATAACACATGTTGTCTTGTTTTTATTATAATAAATGCTGCACACGGTCCTTTTACAAAGGGTTCCACTTTACCCAGCATTTTAACGGCGCTCCTAGAGGTGGGAATTTTTTATTTTTTTTTCTCACACCACGTTGGTAAGCAATCCATCTTCTGCTGACAGGCGAGTCCTCTTGCGAGACTCGCAAATATCTGTTAAAGAACACAGTTTAATCCATTTCCCCGCAAACACTTAAGTCACACCACAATGAGTCTCACAAATTTATCTGTGGAACACTCGCAGCTAAAAATAAGCGCCACTTGCTTGTGGTGTGCACTCGAGAGATTCTGCAACTTGGTAAAAGGCTCCCTTAACAGCGCAGTGGGATGAGCTGTCATCTTTGTGGAAATTTCCGAGCCTCAAAATCCAGCCATTTTTGTTGGGAGAATGTGCCTACAGTACATCTCTGAGGACTGGTGTGTGTGTGTGTGTTTGTGTGAGTGTGAGAGTGTGTGAACAATCTGCTACATTCTCCCGTGGTATAATTACATGGCCATAAAAGACGTACATTCAAAGGTTGGGGTGCCCCTTGCCAAATCAGATTCTTTGTACATTTTCTCTCTCACTGGTAACATGCGTTAGTAGAACTACTTCAGAAAGCGCCGTCTGAAAACAAGCACCGAGAACAGAAGCTGTATTAGCAATGAGTAATAGATGAAGGAAACTGTTTAGAAGCTCGTCCCACTGGGAACAAGCAAATGATAGCCTATTACTCTCCACCACGATCGAGGGTTGCAACAAGACGACGTAATGAGGACCAGATGACTATTACCCAAAACCTCTCCAAAGGTTAGCGGTCCATAGCTGGCAAAACATCCGCCTCAGCTGAGTCTTAGGACAATTCAAGTACAATAAGAAGGATTTCGACACGGTTTCATTTCCTTTTAAACACAGAACAAGTAAGGCAAAGAAAGAACATTACATGAGGTCTCCAAGACATCATTAGATCATAATCGACCCTTGCTACAGATTCGAATTATTGTATTTTTGGTACTTTTTCTGTGTTTTGGAGCCTGACGTGGTGCTTGTGTTTCTGTGACCGAAATAACACTATCACTGCTCCCTCACCAATACTGCGCTGTACAGGAAGAGACTCTTTAGTGCACTCAGTAGCAGCACTGGAGCACAACTGAAATCAAACTCTTCCTCGTCATCAGCGGGTGTCGGTGCCAATCTGTCTCAAACAAACAGTTTAAAGTTCAAGCTGTTTAAAGCAGAACTGAATTCTGTTCAGTGTGGTTTTCATGAGACTGATCAGCCGATCACACTGCTCGATCGGTGGATCTATACTAATGATCATTATCAACAAAATCCCAGAAACTACTAAGAAATAGTTTCAAGCCATATTAAGTATTTATTTACTGAACTTGGTATTGAGACAAGACTTCATATGTATCTGGCTCAAAGTCCTAGAGTGACATTGCGATGTCAGGCAAGTTCACCAAACATTTTAACTTGACCATATGACCAGAACCGGTCACACACACAGCCAATTCCTGTTTTCGACCAAATCAATAAACACCCAATTTGATAGTGAAACTCTTGAGCATTGCTGTAACTGTTTCTGACTCATCTTACCAGACCAGTCTGGTAAGTCCTGGGTATTCCCATAAAACCCCCTAAAAGCACCTCTGAAAGTGCTTTGTCAGTGTCAGTGATGGACACACATGTTTACAAGGCTGTCATTTATTGGCTGCAGTTTGATTTCGAGAAACTCCAAAGCATCTTTACAAGCTTTACAAGTTCATCTTGGACAAGAATGAAAGATACAACTTACAGTGTCACTGTAGCTCAGGACCGAAATGAAAAACTCCACCAGATATTAATGCCCTGGTTTGACTTATCTGGTGAAGCAGCTTGATCATTACTAGTTGGACTAAAAATAAGACGACAGCACCGACGTTTACACTTACAGCAAAGAAGGTTAGTCTATCAGCTGTCTGACAAAAAGACTGCCATAAACACAGTGACATTTAGCTGACTTTTCCACACCAAATCCGTATCACTCAAGCTTTATGCACACAAATATGTTAATACAATAACCACAAGAAAAAAAAAAAAAAACTTATTATTTAATTCTTAATGACTTTTATTCTTAGTTTTTTCCTTTCACCATCACATATTTGCACTTTGTATTTCAAACTAACTTTACTTGGTAGCGTTATATAAACTGTATGCCTTTTGTAGCCATTAGGTCAGGGTAGGGAATTGTTACTGTTGCATAGCCACAAATCATTTGTTGTGAACCTGCTTTGTGGCAGAAGGTATTGTCAAGTTTGTTGTGAATAAACTGCAGTAGAAAAGCAATAGAACACTCGAGGACGCGTTATCAGAATAAAAATCACGGCTGCGATCATCTATGGCACTCGCCTTCGGATGTTATTTGTGACAACACACTCCCTCTCGTATTCTATAGCTTAATTCACAACACGACATGGTCTCAAAGCAGCTTTGAAACTAACTGAGCAAGCTTAGGGTGACGGTTTAAATGAAAAGTTCCCTAAATGTGATAAACAATGGGCAGACTAACACTCAAAAGAAAATATAAATTGGGAAGAATATTAATTATTTAAGAAATTAAATTTCATTAATATGAAATTTATAAGACTAAAACAGACAGAAGATAAACAAACAAAAAAAGATTATAATAATTAAAATAGCATAGTTGGTGATTTTATTACATATTTTATGCTCTTAAATGTCTTTCCTTATTTACAGCTGCTGCTATTTAGTCCCCTTGTCTGAAGCACATTATTTCACATGATCTCAGAGTTGGCTTGTG
This sequence comes from Ancistrus triradiatus, assembly GCA_025084515.1. Taxonomy (NCBI): domain Eukaryota; kingdom Metazoa; phylum Chordata; class Actinopteri; order Siluriformes; family Loricariidae; genus Ancistrus; species Ancistrus triradiatus. Next base: position 42,912 of record JAJAGP010001744.1, read on the forward strand.
TGCAGAGTTCAATGCTCAGTTTGTTCACCATCTTGGTTCATCTCCATTCTCTGACCCAGTTAACCTTTCTCGTTCAAATATTTTGCCCATCTCTTTTCACGCAAGTTCTTTGTCTCTTCTACAACACAGGAGTGACTAATTTAGTACTATAAGAAAAGCCGGGAGAGACAAAGCCATTTCCAGTTTGGTGGTTCAGGAAGCACTGGACTTCAATAAACTTCAAAAACTACAATAATAATCAAAAACCTTTCCATAGTGAATCGCTACATTTCACTTTCCCCCATTAACTACAAACTACTCCTTCATTATCAGCAGTACCTTTGCAGTGTGCATAAGTTTACATAATGGTGCAGCAGAGTAATTATCTACAGTGATTGCCCCAGGCCTCCATGACATCATATACACTCCAGCACAGAGAACCTGAAACCAGTTTCCCTCAAGGAAGCTGTGAAATTTAGTCATACAAGATAGTCCTATGTTTAACGTGCATTGTTCAGGAAAAGAAGTGGGCCAGGTCAGAGTCTCGAAATGGAGGACAATGAATGCTTCCCGAGCTCATTCATCATGAGAGAGCCTGATTAGACAAAAGGAACTAGGACTGCCACAATATGTTGGCTATGCCACATCGGACACCCTGAGAATACGAATGTTTTGATGGGAAAACACGAGGAAACCTTCAGAGCCTGCACACGGTGCGGAATATCCACCTTCTTCTGAGAAGACAAGAATGGCCTATTTTTTTTCAGTGCTTTTTTTTCCCAATGCTGGGCTTGTGTGTGTGTGTGTGTGTGTGTGTGTGTGTGCGCGCGCGCGCGTGTGTGTGCGCGCGTGTGTGTGTGTGTGTGTGTGTGTGTGTGTGTGTGTGTGTGTGTGCACGCACAGAATAAAGACCGACAGTCAGGAAAGCCAGTAATCTTGAGCAGTGTGTCAGTTTTCACAATCACCTGCAGTCAGTCAAGTCAGAAGGTGAAGGTAAACACCACAGGTCAACTGCCAGAAGCAGACACCAAGCTATAGAAAGTCAGTTTTATAACCCCTCTAGACTAAGACAAGGCCACAGACATCACAACATGACTGCTGACCATCAGATTTCATCAAGCACGTTACCAGCCATTGCCTATAGTTTGTTCGAGGTGTCCATAACCCAGGGCCCTATGAAATCGGTTTTATTTTTTCCCCACTTTAATCTTCTATGGATTCTCTCCCCCCCCCGGTACCGGAACACAGCTCGGAGAGAAAATAGAAAATGTAATTAGTTATTGATTAAGAGCACAGTGTCTATTAACAATCACTGATGCCATGTCAATCACTGATGCCAAGTGTAGCATGAGACCCCGGCAGCATTAGCTATAGCAGCATAGCTAGAAAGAGGAGAACTGGTAGGAAACACAGTCAAGAGGGATCACATGAGACATTGGCAACCCCACGGGAGGCAGAAGACAGCAACCCAACGTCTCTGATCACCATAAGACTCTTTGAATCAAGTGGTTGTTGCAAAGCTTTGAGGTATATTTTGGGTCATTTGTGGAAAGAAAAAAAAACCCATTGTATTACATTCATGCTCTCACATTTTGGGCCGTTACTGTAGATAGATGCGAGATGTCACAGTGCTCCTGCTGCGAGTGCGACCCAACAAAGAGGGACAGTAGGCCAGTGAGTGCTTCTGCAAAACTCACCTGCCAACCACTTCCTTTCTAGCCACTACCATTCCTTTCCTTCTATGACAAGAGTGAAACGGACTACACATGACCGGTCACCATCTTCACTATCACCTTAGGCGTAGTAGGTTTCTCGGTTTTGACCGTTGTGCTGATAAATGGTCAGCATTCAGTTTAAAACTGAGGTCGAGTACTGTCTGACGCTCTAGTCTGCACACTAATCCATGACTTAAGACGTATTCCATTTTCCCTTTTCGCAGTTACAAACTCCCATGACCTTGCGCTGCGAGTCACTGTCCTCCGTGTAGGCCCAGAACACACACCGATTGGCCACCGTATTAAAAGCAGCATTCTAATGCTGGGTAGGAGCCAATTAGCTCTGACAACAGTCTGAATTCTTTATAGCACAACTTTAACAAGGTGCTGGAAACTCTCCCTAGAGATTACGGTCAATGTTGGTGTGATTGCATCATGTAATTGGTGTGGATTTGTCAGCTGCACGTTCATGCTGCGAATCTCCCTTTCCACCACATCCTAAAGGTGTTCTGTGGGATTCAGATCTGGTTAATGGGAAAAGTACAATGAACCACTGTATTTCTTGCTTAAACAGTTTGAAACTACTTTGAGACTGGGAGATTTACCAAACCAGAAGCAACTATTAGGGTATGGGTATTGTGTAGAAAATAAAAAAAACGAGGCTTACTTTACCAAAAACAATAAATAAATAAGAAATCTTCATGATAGCATTATAAGTTAAGAAAAGTACATGTATATAATGTATACAGCAGGCCTCTTTCACACTCAAAGCAAGGGTAATGATAGGGTTACCTTTTACGGCTTTGTCACATGCAGCCTTAAACATGGTGATTTACCAGGCTGCACCCTCTCACACGTGAAACACACTTTACACACAATGTGATGTATTTAAAGAAAAGAAAACATATAACATATAGCTTTTTTTAATCAGCAGCATCTTCTCTCTTTTTTAAACTCCATTTAGTGGAAGTGATTGCAGATTCATTCACTCAAATGCTTCCTTATCACAGGCTGTGCTTTCTTTAGCAGACATATTTCCTGTTCAGCAATAGACATGCACCACTGATCACGATTTGATTTTAAAGAAATCAAGATGAACAAACCTCAGATTAAAAAAAGAATAAGTGGACAAAAATAAAACCTATGAGAATTACATTAGAATTATATTAAGTTAATATGTTATTAATGCGTATTAAACAGTCCAAATACATTTACATAATAACAGGTTAAAAATAATAATAACAAAACAACAACAACAAAAAAAAGTGGCTTTGGCAGGTCCTCTTGTATTCAAAAGACTTTATTTGTGTACTTTTTCCCACTGAGCGTTTCCAATTTGTTTTCTCACGGGACCTGGCAACCCCACAATTCAATTAAAGAAAGGGAAACAGCCATCTAATACTGTGGTGACTCAGAGAGTACATACTCGAGAAAATGAATATGATTATTTAATATTAAAGTTTGAAGTTCGTATGGGTTAGAGACAGTGGCACTGACAAAGAGGCAGGAAGCAGAGCTGGAGGTGGCAGAACTTAAGATGTTGAGGTTCTCTTTAGGAGTGTCTAGGGTGGACAGGATTAGGAATGAGATCATCAGAGGGACAGCACAGGTTGGAAAATTGGGAGACAAAATTCGAGAGGGAAGACTGAGATGATTTGGACATGTGCAGAGGAGGGATAGTGGATATATTGGTAGAGGATGTTTGAAGAGATGGAGCTGCCAGGCAAGAGACGGAGAGGAAGACCAAAGAGGAGTTATTTGGTTGTGGTAAATGAAGATATGCAGGGAGTTGGGGTGAGAGTAGAGGACGTGGAGGACAGGGTGAGGTGGAAACATTTAACTCGCTGTGGTGACCCCTGATAAAGGGAGAAGCCGAAAGAAGAAGAAGAAGAAGATTAAAGTTTGAAGTTTACGTCACATCTTTCTGTGATACTACTGGCTCATTACAAAGTCCGATTATGAAATCTGATTACTGCCCGTGTCATGTAAACCCGGAGTTCTCCCATTATCTGATTACTCAAGTGCATGTAAACACATTGATGACGAAATCTGATCTAATCAGATCTTATCTTCTGCAGTAATCTGATCTTATCTGATCTAATCTTCTGCAGTTATCAGATTATTAAGTGCATGTAAACACACTGTTCCTAACCAGAGACGCAGTCGTCATTTATGTGCAAAGGCATGTGAATAACATCTTATCAGGGTACAACACAGATACAAGAGACATAAAAATGATTACGTACTGCCTCCAGCCAAACCAACCAGATAATAAAATATTTTATGCTTATTTCACCGATACATTAAGTATAATGTCTGGAAAATGTATTCTCTGAATATATCAGTTACAGTTAAGCTTTGTTCTGGTTTTCCGATTATTAATAATTGAAAGCTTTGCTTCAGGAGGTGCAGTGAATCATAATCAGTAATGTGTCAGACTTTGTTCACACACGAGGTGACCCTGTAATAACCCATAGCAGTTGTACCAACTCTCAGTCTGGTAAGCCGGTATTAGCAAAACCCAGGTAAAAGTTCACGAGTGAAAGCCTTCCAGACCAACATTCTTCTCTAGCGAAATCCTTAAGGTTTGAGGCAGCACATCCCATCTTTGCAGGCTTCAGTGTTCTCGTGGACAAGCTCAACTCTGAACCAGAGCTTGTTTTAGAACATATGATGTGCAAAGAAAGTCGGAAAGACACCAGAAACAGTTGTCTGAAGGTGCTACCATATATTATATATATATATCATATATATCTATTATATATATATATATATATATATAGTATATATATATATATATATATATATATATATCTATATATATGCCTTACAGCCCAAGTGAAGAATGATAACTAATCAGTGTGACTTTGAGCTCATCCGAGTTGATGTTCATCCAACACATGCACTGTGAGAAAATGCTGAGGGGAAATGCTCAAGGTCAGCCGAAATCCCCCACTGCTGGGTCTAGTGCTGACCACAACGGGCCTACTGCTCCATCACTGACAGCAGAGACAAACGTTTGCGTTAAGACACCACCAGCATTGTGACTGTGCACATCCCCAAACCGCATACTAAGCGGATCAGGCCTCTCAGGCCGTTGCGTAATCCCCTGAAGGAGAACAACAGTTTAGAACTACACGCAGGAGCCGTACAAACATATTTGGACACCGTGTTACTGCATCTTTGACATGAGAATTCTCAACGAAAAAGAACTGGAGACATGCTGCACCCAGCAATTTACCTAAATATTTGGATTTACAGGTAAATCCAGCGCCAAGGTGGTCGTGATCTCGAGTAAAGCTCATAATTAGAGCTGGGTTTACTCCGAAAACTGAATTGCTGCATTGGGTAACATTCACACACATAATTATCTATATACAAACACCAACACATTTAGCCAACTTCCTCGCATTGGTCTTTAATAATTAAAAAAAAAGGGGTTGATTATAATTAACTCCGAGTAGATGTGTGACAGTACAGCGACATGTCAACACACCACGGAAGGGTAATCTTTGGGGGGGGGGATATAGCCAATTTCCACAAGTTAACAACATCCCTCGCTTTAATGTCAGAGGTCTTAAGAATTATAAGAAGAAATACAAATCGGTCTTATCTATAGAGGGGGTCCTTGACTTACGACGTTGATCTGTTCCTACGTCGCGTCGTAAACCGATTTTCGGTGTAAGTCGGAACATACGTACATACTGTACGTAAATAACATACTGTAAGCACTTATCCTATCCTAACACCTATCCAATCAGTAATTATCAAAAAACGAGCCGCGTAACCGTGTATTCTTCCGCCGCGCACACCAAACACGAAGTTCGCGTTACGACGTTTACGACGCAAAACCACTTAAGTCGAAACAAGGCTATATACAGCAAATGGGAGATGTGTCGTAACCACGAAACGTTGTAACTCGAGACCGTCGTAACCCGAGGACTACCTGTACCTAGCTAATTCACATCTGAATGCAGAAAACCAGTATGAGTGAAACCTTGAGACACCTGCTGACAGAAAAGACAATGGTAGTCTTGAAAGGCAGAAAGAAACATGGTATTGTTCTAATTTATATTTGTTTTATAAAAAATACATAGATAATTACTGTATTATGATTATATATAATTACTGTATTATATTATTCTGTATAAGCATATACTGTACATGTTTTCATATTGTTTGAATTAATATTAGTGTTTAAAATAAAACACTATGTGCAAAGTATATAAGCTACTACGTGACTTGTAATGTCAACATCCATTTCAGTCAGCTTCCTGTTTTACAGAACGTACTGTACCGTACAATACAGTAATTCTTATCTTTGTATCTCTTACAAAACTTGAAACACTTACCGAAAACAAACACAAAGAGAACACTACCGTGTTGTTTTTCTGCTTTTCAAGACTGTAAGTCTCTTTTCTGTCAGCAGGTGTCACGAGGCTTCGCTCGTATTAGATTTCTGTCATTCAGATGTGAATGAGATAATATTAATCTTGATTTTCTAATATTTGACTCCTATTATAATTCTTAAGATCTCAGCCATTAAAACGTGCTTGGCTCTCCACCTGGATATAATTCTGGCAAATCCAGTGCTTGCGAGGACAGAATGGAGTTCTAATGAGTGACCCATGAAGGAGACCAAAAATCTGATCGGCTTGTTGAATTCCATGTTTTCAACACTAGGCAACGCACAAACAAACAAAAAAATAAATAAAAAAAAAGTGACAGGGTTGTCTGATTTCACAGTCTGTGGGTTGGTAGGCATTCAGTTTTACACAAAAATTCAACGTAAGAGTTCAGAACAGTAGTCCAGAGCCTTACATGCTGAACTACCACTGTCCTGTCTTAACAATATTCTCTCTTAAGATGTGAAGCTATAATCAGGCACTATGACAGTAAGTCAGAAATCACATTTTCGAATTTAGTATAGTAATTGCAATACAATTTGTATCAACACAGCTAAAAAAAACCACCAAGGTTTGACGGACAAACACAGAGGAAGGGACCTTGTGCTACATCGTACCAGCATTCTTTTATAAGCTTCTAGAACAAGACAACAAAAGCATGGACAATCCGGCCATTCAACTTCAGCATGGCATGCAGATAATGCAGATCAGAGCTTTTCCAGGACCACATGACCCTGCTACCCATTCACAATTAATGTCTGCATCAATTACTAAAGGGTTATCAGGAATCTCTTACCACCTGTACATGTTGTCAGTCAGTGACCGTTCATTCAAAGAACAAAACAGCACGACAAAGGTACTTATGCTTTCAGAGGATGTCGTGATTTTTGTTACTTGAATCTCTGACCAGCTGCATAAAGATTGGCATCACAATTACAGGTGTGAGCCGTTTAACAACCGCATTACGTTCTGTGAAACAGGATGTTGACCAGACATTACTGTAGTCACATAGTCTTTTTGTACTACTGTCATGTAAATATAAAGGTACTTTCACAATAAAACTGCATGCAAATGATACGGAAATGCCTCAGAGATGCCGCTGAAAACATCAATGGAACGCTGCCATCTACACAGCATCCATAACCATCGCACCATTGCATTTTTCATTTATATAAATTTACAATAATTATAGAAAATGTCCTCTGTGTACAGGAAAGCTGTAACACTTAGGATTATGGTATGATGGACCTGATACTTTTGTTTCATAGACAGTATTCCGAACAACACAGAAGATCAGCCAGATGAACCAGATGACCCAAAGAGTGAACGTGAACCAGTTCAAATAGTTATAGGCTAGAGAGAATATACAGGTAGTGGGGGGGACAAACAAAGGAGTACAACTTACAATAGTTCCTAGAATTGAAATAGTCACAGCCGGGGGAAAGGCTGCCTTCTTCTCATACATGGCCCCCCAACTATGGAATAAACTCCCACTTTCGTTCGAGACTCAACACTCACAATTTTTGAGTCTAGGCTAGACTACTTATTACACAGGCCGTTGGACTAGATTTAGACCAGATGCATGGCTTTGGTCACGGGGGCCGAGTCTGGAGTCATGTCCGGCCCGCCCTGCCTTGTCATTAGCCGGGAGTGTCGAGTGGGCGGCTGGCTGAACTTGGCTCGTCCTCGGATCTTGACTCGTGCATCCTTTGCCTTAGAATAGGCAGAGCTGTGTTTACCCTCCAGTTTTCTCCTCTTTCTAGCTATTCGGCCTATAGCTAATGCTGCCGGGGTCTCATGCTACACCTTGGCATCAGTGATGTTATAGAGCACTGGGCTCTTATCAATAACTAATTAACATTTTCTGTTTTTCTCTCCGAGCTGTGTTCCGGTACCAGTTCCAGCCCCACACATGATGTTCATCCGCTGTAGCTCCACCCAAGCTGCTTCCGTCATCAGCTCCAGCCCCACCATACCCGGGCCACTTAATGCCGATGTGCATACTTCACATTTTATTCGAACTTTGACTCCATGACTTTAGTTTCGCTCTTAGATTTATCATCTACGTTGCCCAAGGAGGTTGGGTCCCTTTTTGAGTCTTGGTCCTCCCAAGGTTTCTTCCTATAACACTTGGGGAGTTTTTCCTTGCCACTGTGGCCCTAGGCTTGCTCAATTTGGGATTGGACGTAGTTATTAGGAGATAATCTAAACTTGTAAAGTTGCTTTGACACAATGCTCCATTGTAAAAAGTGCTATATAAATAGATCTGACCTGACAATAGGACAGGTACATGCACTTAACACCATTTACAGCTTGTTAGCTAGAAATCAGGATAAGTAATCTATAAAAGAGAAATGGACTTTATTTCTGTAATCTGATTTCTCATAGCATGTATGCCAGTTATCCGATTTCAATCAGATTCGGCAGGCTGCACATACGCACAGAGTGGGTATCAGGAAAATAACATGGTTGCCAGGTCTGCTTATTCTCAGAGATTTCACTTCTTTTGGGCTTATTTTCATAGACCAGTTAGGGCAACCTTGAAATTAAACAGAATAAACGCAGCATCCGCTTAACAGCTTTCGAACACTTTGTGCAGACTGGAACGCTAAGGAAAATTAAGAATTTGATTACTTGACATTAAAAATGTAAGTTTATGTCACAACTTTCTGTGAGATTATTGCCTGGTTGCAAAGTAGAAATCCAATTATTGCCTGGGTAATGTAAACCCATTATCTGATTACTCAAGTGCATGTAAACTCCTTGATCGGATTACTCACAAAATCAGTTTCTCTGCAGCTATCGAATTATTACGTGCATGTAAATGCTCTCCGTGACATCACTGAAAGAAGGGACCATTTTGGTCCTTCTCATGCTCCAATTCCTCGTGCTGATGTTTTACACTTTTGCTGAACCACTAGCATAATAACCTCCGATCCTTCTAGGCTCTAGTACAGCATTTGAAACAAGGCCTTTGTGTGTGTGCTGATGGCATGCAGGTCCTCTTAAGTTAAGAGAAAGGTCTGTCCAATTTCATCCAGCATAGAACTACTGGAAATAAGGTGGAAGTGATTAACAGCCACATTTATCATTTGACATTCATCCACAGTTTACGCTACGTCATCTCTATTGACGTTTCTGTAAGTTTGTGCGAATTTGACACGGACACAAACACACACAGGGGAGGAAGAAAGGCTACACTTTAAATATTCACCCTCCTTGTTTGCACAGTTGATTAGCCGAGCTCTTAGAGCACTTTGCAGGTTCGCTATTTGCTCTTCATCACAATTAAAACGCAAACAAGATTTAACAAAAGGAAAACCCAAGAGATGGGGTGAAGTTGCTACACTAGCTCAATCTAGCCACTGTCCAAAATTTGTGACATTGTTTATCCCTTCTGTGACTGTGCAGGATGGTACAGGATAAAGAAAAAAACAAGTGTTAAAAATCAACAGTCAATACAGCAGGGTTGTTCTACTTTATTAGGTATACATCGTTTCTATACGTTCAGCTCCATTTCAGCTATAGATGCACTTTGTAGTTCTACAATTACAGACTGTAGTCCATCTGTTTCTCTATACTTTGATCGCCACCTTCACTCTCTAATGGTCAGGACCCCACAGATCAGGTATATTTGGGTAATGGATCATTCTCAATAGAGAACAGGGGACAGTAGAACTACAAAGTGCTTCTATATTATAAGTGGAACTGATAAAATGGACATTGAGTGTTGAAGCACTGAGGTGTACCTAATAAAGTGGCTGGTTAGTGATGAGCCACCAAAAAAAAAAAAGACAGAATTCAGTGTCAAAATCAATACTTACTGATAAAAATAATCTAATAATAGCAAAAGTTAGAATGCAATTCAAATGCTGTTCGTTTCCTTCACTCTCTTGTGCGATCAGCGTACAGACATTCAGTTTAAGCAGCAGCACATTAATAATGAAAACTGACTAACAGGATGCAACACAAATACAAACATGATAAACTAAACACTGAAACTAAAGCAGAAAGCCAAACAAAAAACATAGATGAACAAACTCAGATAGCGAACAAACATAGCTTGGGGAACAATGGTTTGAACTTGCCACACAAACTCAAATCCAACTCAGTTTTTCTGCTAGTAACACTCTCCATGGCATCTCGTCATGCCAAACTCTTTGCCACAACAGCCAAAAAACAAACAACCAACCAGTAATGCCTACCACACATCTCCACATACCAACACTGATTTAAAAAAAAAACTGCATCACCACATTAAACTATTGTAATAAAGTACTGTAACACGTCTTTGCATTAAAGCCCACCCCTACAACCAGATACCACAGCCAGTCAACATGTTGTGAAATTCAAATCACAAGACATTCTGAGAAAGCCACATGAAACTGATTAAAAAATAACTACTAAACAAAAATGGGGCAAGTAAAGGAAACGTGCAAGTCTCCATCCAAAATCCCCAGATGTCCGTAAGGTTCAGCTTCTGCACTGGAAGAGATATTACACAATTCTGTACAGTCAGCAAGTTTCCCCATTCGCTGGGACCCTTTTGCTGGAAACAAACAAAATGACATTGGCTCTAGTACTACGTGAAATCCAAGTCGATATCCGAGCATGATGTAGATCTGAGTGAAAGAACATCTGACAGAGAGCATGTCAGCTTCAGATTTAATCTATGAGTGTTTAACAGTTTTGATTTAAACCAGGCTGAAACGTTTGGATTTTTAGGAAAAAATTATACATGTCTAAATTTACTGGACTGCAACTTCCACCTACAGCATTTAGGACGTGCCGCTATCCGGAGCGAAATACAAGCCACAATCCCAGTCGTCTAGGGAGGCACTGGTGGGACTTTAACCCCCAAATGTCTGGTCCACTACCTTAACCACCGAGTCAGCACCAAAAGAGTAAGAAGGTATTTTAAGTTTGGCATAACATCACCCCAAAATTTGCTACAATTGACCGTTATAACACACCTAGGGTAACGTGGTAAAGCGAAGCAAGTACGCTTCTTGATTCACAAGGGCCAGGCAGCTGACAGGCGTAGGATTGCAACAACAGGATGGACATATGCTGGGAAAGTCAAGACAAAGGTTAAGGTTCAGCCTCGAGGATAATGAACCTCTATCACAGTCCCACATAGTGACAAATGCAAAGAGCTAATTATTTTCGGTTGCTTTGATTATATGGTCTGTTTGAGCTCAACTGAGCAATTAATAATCCCGATTATAATCAGATTTCTGCAGTTATCATTCAAGCGGTTCTGTTAACAGCACACCCCGATTTTTTAGATCGGATTCAGGCTTAGAAAGAAGTTTAAGAAATCCATCATTTCCACCCAGTAACTTGATTTCTCAGCACATATATCCCTTACTCTGAATTGGTTGTATCAGTCTGCACATGCATGCAAATGTAACCGGATAGAGTGTAGAGCTGTCCTTATTATAATGTTAAACACGGTTGATTTTATCAGAACGTCGAGACGGATTTAAGACCGCTATCCTGACCACCTTACAACAAATGATCAAGATGACATCAACACAGCCCTCATGATTCCGACAATATAAATTTGCCTGCAACAGTGAAATGAAAGCTTGAAAAGATGTTTGGTGTAAGGGCGGCATTCCACGGCAATCCCCACTATCTGCAATGAAACCAAAAGTGATGGGATCAGTGTGAGGGAAAAAAAATCCTATATGGAAAAAAGCTGCATCGATAATCGAGTAACTGTTTGAACATTAGTTGGTTTTTATAAAATCCATAACAGGGGAACTACAGGTCTGCATCACTTTCCCCAGACCCTGTCCCTGAGAAGGTCCTATAACTTGAGGGCCTCTGGTGAGGCAAACCCAGGAACTCACACCCCCTATTCGGCTAGGCGCCAGACTCTGTGCATACCAGGTGTTTCATTTCCTCTTCACTTAATTTAATTAAATCTAAGGGTTTTTTTTTTTTTTTGGTAAATGTGTAATGAGTATTTTAATGTCAGATTATGTCCAGATCACTAAAACAAATACAGTTGCATCCCCAGTTTTCGCTTGACCTGCTATTTGAACCACTAATTGCCACTATAACGAATGGGAAACCAAATACAGCTGAATGATATTGTATTTTTGACGCGAGTAGACGTTTCAGAAGCGAGCAGTGAATTGAGAAGCGTCCATAAACAGAGAGGCTGTGAGAAACAAGTGCATTTAACTCCGGTGGTGTGTTGCAAAGACGCAGTTATTACTTCTTTCTCCCCATTTACCACCACAAACAGGAAATAATCCATAACCGTCCCGCCGGTTCTCGCACTGTGGAATGCAGGTCCAGACCAAGCCTGAGGAGTAACACCTGCTCATCATCCGCTCGGTGCTTACAAAGCATCGAAAACGTATTTAATACAACTTTCCGCAGCAGAGCCTGCAAGTTACATGTGTCAGTACAAACATTACAAGTTACAAACGTCAGTAAATGTGTTTATAGTCTCATATTGTCTCATCCTTTTCTGTATCCTAACAAGCGTGAACTATCAGACGTTTAACGAGTTTCTAGTGTATGGCAGTAACTTCATTATCTAGTATCATGTTTATTTGTCAGATAAAGTGAATGATTTAACCCTGTGCCCCCTGACGTATTACACAATTTTCTTTTCTGCTTCTCGCCCTATTCCTAGTCATGTCTGTATTCTATAAAGATGCCTCTCTTTGTCCCATGACACCTGCGACACCATACTAACCTGACTTTTAATTTCTGCCTCAGTGACGTTGGAAGCTGTACATGGTATAAGGATTGTTTTGCAAGAATATCAGCCTTCCTGTAATTCTAGCATCAGCTGGGAACATAAAACTGCACATTGTACCGCTGGTGATGAATTCTCCAAGAAGCTGGGTATTGCTACATCTAGTCTGCGGTTGGACTTGCATGTCTGTATACTCGAGCTTTGCATGGTTTATTGTCCTCAACCCACTTTAATACTAGTCCAATAGGTCAAATCCTAATCTGGTGCTTTCTTTGTAAGATCACATAACTTAATAGACATGTTAATGGTTCATTTGAAGATTATTATTAGATAAAAGCCACCCGATCTCACAAGTCTGTACTTACTTTTCTAGTTCAGAACGGTGTACGGATTACCTTGACTTACGTACAAGAACAAGTACAGTAAGACAGCTAGGGGACCTGGCTTATAATTTCGATTTGAAAAGTATAAGAAGTGACAACTTTTTGGACAATTGGTTCAGGTCTTGTGTGGTTACAGTGACATTCCGTTGCGGAAACAGTACAAACTGTACGGAACACTGTATTCTTAAGTAAAGTATAGTGCAAATCGTGTTGAAGTCTTGCAGAGCGCTTTGTGGGCATATCGTCGACACCCTACAGTATGTTTACAGTTTATTTCTGTCAAGTCAAGACAACAATACCTTCGGCAATGAGCTCGTCCACGGTGACTTGGTATCTCCCAATAGCAAACACTTTCCCGACGAAGTTGTTCACTCCAACACCAGCTCCGGAGCTCGAGCTGCCCCCGAGTCCTCCGCTCTCCGACCTCGGCATGCGCGAAAACTTCTTCATTCTTGCCTTGAACTAATATTTCTGCCGCGACAGTTTGCAAAGTATGGCTAATTTCTATCTTCTCATCTTCAAACCGTCGTCCCGCGAGCTCTAAGACGTGCAAAAAGTTCCTCTGTTTGACTTACTAGAACGCCATCATACGCAAACGGCGCATGTTAGGCTTTCCTCTACTTGTCACTCCCGGTACGCTTCTGGCGTACAGACAACAGCGGTTAGCGACGACGCTTCTTACGCCAGTTGCGTTAATTAGAATTCCGGAGCGCAGCTCGATCCAAGCAGGTTCAAAACACGTTGGAGACTATTCCCGGCTGTTGAGCTCACAAAAAGTCAAATGCGAGCAATGTCAGAACAAAAACCCTTTCAAAACAAACACGGAGAGTAGAAAGTGGGTGTGTAGCTGTGCTAACGTTAGCAAAGTCCTCTGAGAGCGAAGAAAACGCCTCCCCACTTCCCCTTTCTGTTAGCAACACATAGCATAGCGTGCTAGCCGGCTCACCGCCCGAGATGCCCTTTAAAAGGACGCTTCATCTCATAAAACCGTCATTACTGCGTCCAAATTCGCGGCTTGTGCCGAGTTTGAAGGAAAACGCCGATTATCTGGACCATACTCGCGCTTTCTGGTCACGCCTCGACCAACTCGGTACTCTAACTGACTGGAGTGGGAGGTTTGTTATTGCCCAATACAGGGCAACCTAACCAGGCACTATGGCCGCCCATTGTGGTGATTGGTGAGTGCAGCCCACGCTCCTGCTTCTGATGGGATGCTGAGGGTGGCCGTCTGGCCGATCGCGCCCTCCCGTCAGGGTTTGGTTGAGGGAGAGCTGCAGAGCAACAAAGTGAATGAACGGACGTCGAGCTGGCTCTGGTCCAGTTCTGTCTGATTGGACCGTGTAGCTGTAACTGGCCTGATCTTGGCGGTTTTGGTTTAAATCCCACCGGTGGCAAACTATTGGACCCTTGAACAAAACCCTAAATCCTATCTTGCATGGAAAGTATCGTGTCCGGTTAATGTACAGTAAAAACTTTGTGTTTTAGGCTGTGTGCTGGCAATCCGAAGGTTGTGAGTTCAAATTTTGGCTTTGCACAGACCCTAAACTCTCAACTATTTAGCTTAATTGTCAGCCCCTTTGCAAAAGGGTGTCTGTTAAACAAGGTAAATGTGTCTTAGCATTTTATCACGGTTTGGTTGAAAAATATTTGCAGATCAATGAAGTAAATAAACTGATGTTGACTTAGCACTGACAATGTCTGGCTGAACTGTGCAGGTCTTTCTCCTTGCCTTGAAATAAAGATATGGGTGAAGTATATGGGTCAATAAACACAGTAGTTTACTGCACAGTCTAAATTGATATTTTAAATAAACATAAAAGTTGTTGTTTTGGTATGTATACTATATTTCTCCATTCAGGGATGGACTGGCTGTTTAAAGTATGTCCTGGGTACGGTCATACCTTTGTTGACTCAGTCTTGGACAAGAAAGGGCAAACCACCTGATCCATATCAGTGTTATTCAGTGTTATAGGTCCATATGAATGCTTGAACCCAGGGTTTTCCAGAGCATCACACTCCCTCCATTGGGTTGTCTCCTATGATCCTGCCGCCTGACTTTCTCAGGTAAATGGTGCACAGATACCCAACCCAAGCCTATGGAATGGGAAAACCTCATTATACCAGACAGCTTTCTTCAATTGTTCCAAGGTCTAACTCTGACAAAGCCTTGGATAGGAGATGCTCCGACTCAGTCGGCTGGCCATTACAGTTGTGTCCTTAAACAATTCCCATAACCTTGTCTCCTTAGCCCAGTAAGGAAATGCTGGACATGTACCCCATTTACTTAAATGAACAAACCACAAAGTGGAAACAGCTACATATTCATATTTCTGTAACCCTTGTATTATACATAGGGAAATATAAAAACAATGTCATGTGATTTTCACAATAAGTTTGAGCAAATGTTCCACTCCATTGGTCTTTTACCAAACTTGGACTCGTTTGAGTTTTTTATCCTGAGGTCATACTGCCCTCTGTTGGTGAATGACCACTTCTTACACGCTATATAATGCTCTGTACTATTTTATCGTTTGAGAGACTTATCTTTTTACTTCCTGTTACATGATGTGGATACATAATTAATCCCAAACAAGGTAAAAGCAGTACACACGGTAATGAAATGTAACTGAAAAAAAATCTGTAGTTGCTGATGCATTTTCGCCTAACAGAGTATTTAAATGTGGCCATTTACGAACAGGCTTACTCTTCAACTTCACTTTTTAATTTTTCTCATTGGACAGCTATATACATATAATTGAACGTTTGGATATTTGGACCTGGTGGTTCAAATCCCACCGGTGGCAAACTATTGGACACTTGAACAAAACCCTAAATCCTAACTTACTTGGAAAGTATTGTGTCCGGTTAATGTACAGTAAAAAAAAATTGTGTTTTAGGCTGTGTGCTGGCAATCTGAAGGTTGTGAGTTCAAATTTTGGCTTTGCCCAGACCCTAAACTCTCAACTGCTTAGCTTAATTGTCAGCCCCTTTGCATAAGGGTGTCTGTTAAACAAGGTAAATGTGTCTTAGCATTTTACCACGATTTGGTTGAAAAATATTGTAATACTGATGTTGAACTTATTTACTGGTATATATAACTTGACATACTGGATATTGAACTTGTATTGCACACATAAACGTACGCACAGTTACATTTAATCATTGGAAGCCACCATAATCTTGCTCTGTCCAGTAGACCTACCTTAACCATTGTAAACCACGGTCACAATGACCTACACAAATTTCTTCAAACAGAAACAGGAATAAAACAGAAAAAAGCTTCTAAATTCTACAGTGCCAAGTATTTAGTGTGACCTCCCTTTATACCAAGAAATCATTTTTTCGGAGTGAAGAAGGTGAGAAGTAAGTTATGCTAAAGCTCACAAAGGAATGAAGGTCAGTGGAGAAGAATATTATGGAATAACAAATCCAAGTTTGACATTTTTGGGTCCAGTCGTTGACAATATTTTATATATGGTCATTATACCATTTATAATGTTATATATGGTCATTATACCATTGCTGAAACAACAAATCTAATAGTGGCCTAAGACTTTTGCTAGAAAAGATTTGGGGAAAACAGCTATAGAAATGTTTTCACCAGTCCAGCTGGTTTCATGACACATTTTTGTATTTGGTATTCAAGTGGCAAGCAGTTTGTAGTAACACATCCCAGATCGGCATGCCATGATAAGAAATTGCTCCGTCCCGTTTGATGCTCTGTAACATCCCCGAAGTGTTCCAGAAAAAGAGGTTCTTCGTTGGTTTGATCTCTAAGCTGAGATTTTATCGAGGCATCCTCCTCTATGGAAGTTCATTAATTCATCACATTTACATGAGGGAAAATGATTACTGGAAGGAACTAAAGACATCAAAGATGACATTCACAATGACATGATTGTCAGATTAGTTTCCTCCATATGATGTCATTTGGCATGCCGTGTTTGTTCTTCGGGGAATCTTGAGAAAAGCTGCTTCTGATGTGGGTACTGCCAGTCTTTTTAGGAATCAAGTGTCTGGGTTACTGTGTGCTGATTAGTTTCATATAATTGTGCCTCTTGCTTTTAAATTATACCCCAGTATTACTTTCTCACATGGTTTTCCATTTGTTCTCTATAGCTCATCTAGCTATTATTATCCAAAATAACCGAAAAAGGCCTACTTACTGATGAAAGCTGCGTGAAATTCTTCACCCAACTGTATGAAAAAATATTATGAATCTCATTCCACAGTAGACAAGGCAGCAGCAGAATACATATCAGAATGAGAGAACATTTATAATGAAACCTCAGTTCAATGGCTTTTAGATGTCTTTTTTTATTACTAAAAAGGCACATAGTAATACGTCCATAGCATCAGTCCCAAATGATAGCACCAAAAATGTGTTCCGTTCACTGCTGCATAGGCACTGCATTCTACAAAATGGACAAACAAATTAGAGACAAGATCATTTCTGTATTACAGCTCTGCTATGGCTGCACTCATGTACTGTATAACGTTCAAAATGAGCACCACGTGACACGTAACAGGACTGTATGTAAAAAGCACAACACTGGAAAACAGTTGTGTTCGTCAAATGTGCCGTACATAATACATAATATGAGCATAACACGATACATAATTCGAGATAATACAGTGAAAGTCTCTCGTCGACGCTTTCAGTGGACGCTGCATGTACAGTGCAGTAATATAAAACTACAGGGTTTTATATTATTTGTTGAAATAGAACAGTGTAGAGACTCGGTATAAAACAGTGTTTAAAATAATACAGCACTACTGTAGTCACTACAGCCAGCAAATCATACGTCACTGATAGACTACGCAAAAAATGCTTTGTATTTGGATTCAGACTCAGAAAAATCGCACTTAATATCAGTGTGGCACGACGGTGATCAAGCAATACGATGAGGGGTGACTTGGTCATCATGTAATTGCACTTGGTAATCGTATAAACACACCATTCCCCATCCCAAACAGCATTGGCACTTTACCTGTGTTTAGTTAATACTTTTATAGTGGCTTTACTGAGATGGTCAGGGTTGGACAGGAACGGAATAAAAGTATTCAGAGATACAAAAATGATGAACGATTTGTTTAGAGGAAACGGCAGTATTCAGAACCAGGGAAATCAGTTTAATTAGAATACTTGTGTTTTGAGGACTTAACATAGACTGTGGTAGCCTAGTGGCTAAGGTACCACTAGGCTAGGGTTCAAATCCCACCTCTGCCAAGCTGCCACTGTTGGGTCCTTGAGCAAGGCCCTTAATCCACAATTCCTTTGGATTGTAAGACTGTACCAATTGTAAGTCGCTCTGGAATAAGGGTGTCTGCTAAATGCTGTAAATGATTGGATGTTTGTTAAACGCAGACTGAACTTTGAAGCCAGTATTGGGACTGTGGTAGCCTAGCGGTTAAGGTACTGGATTATGGACCAAAAGGTCCAGGGTTCAAATCCCACCTCTGCCAAGCTGCCACTGTTGGGTCCTTAACCCACAATTGCTTGGATTGTAAGACGCTTTGGATAAGGGCATCTGCTAAATGCTGTAAATGTAATGTAATAGAACTCTGGAAGAAATGATAGACCAAGCCAGATATTCTACATGTATGGCAGCAACTCCAATCGAGTATTTGCTTAATTCCAACACAGACACACCTCATTCTAGTTAACGAGCTACTGATAAGGTGATCACCTGAACGAAATCTTATTTATTAAGGAAAAGTACAAGACACATGAAAGCTGATTGAATTATTGATTTATGAACTGTCCAATCATTAGTGTTTCATAAAGATGAATATAAACTTGTTTTCTTTGTCATTCCCAGCGAGTAAATTCTGTTGTCGTTGCTGCAAATACATTTTTCATTGGAATTTGTCAGTAACATACAGAATAAAAATGTTCCAGTTCACGCAAACAGCACCTACAAACACATTTACAGCATTTAGCAGACGCGCTTATCCAGAGCGACTTACAACTGATACAGTCTTACAGTCCAAGCAATTGTGGGTTAAGGGTCTTGCTCAAGGACCCAACAGTGGCAGCTTGGCAGAGGTGGGATTTGAACCCTGGACCTTCTGGTCCATAGTCCAGTACGTTACCGACTAGGGCACCACGGTCCCACATAGTAAAACCAGAGAAATTTTGCAGTGGTCTCAATTTTTTCCAGAGCTCTATATAAATCCGTTAATTATATTACAAGCCCGCTGCGTCACACTTTGAGGGCGCACTCGAGCGTCATTTCCCAATATTCCAAAGAGCACCTTGTTACTGTGAATGTATCCCGAATATGTATTCCAGTGGAATATACTTGTGTATTCCGCATTCTGCCCAACCCTGGATAAAATTACCTCAAAATGTAGCAAAATAAAATGCACATTAAAATTACATAGAGTTGTGAAGTGGCTGAGCTACCACTACGTGCTCTATTTTCGTAATGATGCACAGTGAGAAACGGCATGCTGCCATAAACAATACAAAGAGGTGTAAAATGCAAACTGAGAATCAGACTTAATATGATGACATAACTTCCTGAGGTAGCTCAGTTGCAAAATCCATTACACTGCATAGCTGGCTTTCCCTTTTCTCCATCATATGGTCATATAAAAATACATCAACATCTCATCCCTTTATTACAAACTGATAAAAATATGATTATTATTATTATTTTAGTTTTTTTACAATTTCTTTAAACTTTTTTAAATACTCTAGGTTATTCAGGTTTGGGGCCAGATCAGACTTCAGTGCCATCATTAAGGTTGTTGTGTAGTTTGAACTCCAGGTTGACCTGCTTGACCTTCACCCTGTTGACCTTGCAGGAGTCGTCGCCCTGGCTGAGGAGGTTGACGTTGCACTTGCCGTTCAGGTTCTTCTCCGGCCGTTCCACGTCCACTTTGGTGTTCAGGGGATACTCTTCCACCTTGGGGTTCTTGGCCTTCTTCTTATCTCCTCTTCGACACTTTCGGAACAGGAAGCAGGAGGCTGCAAGGAGCAGGAGCAGCAGAAAGATGGCCGCCACGCCGCCCCCAACCGAGCCTCCCGTCTGCGGGTCAAAGTTGGCCGCAGGTTCGAGCTCGAGCTTCAGAGCCTTCATGTTGGTGCCGTTTTTGACTTGTTCGCCCTCGTTGTCGTAGATGAGCGACTCGTCCAGCACCGACTGTGCAGACAGGTCGCGCTTTAGCGCCAGGCTGACCGAGCGACGCACTCTGGGGCTGGAGATTGATTCGGGACCTATAACGTAGATCACCTGGAGGTACCACTGATGCCCTGCTTCCACCTGGTTAACAAAAGCCCACACAATTAATTAATCAAAGTCCTTTAACATTCTTCAGCAAGGTAACTACTGGCAGTTGGTTCACTCTTAATGGATTACCTTGAACAAGCAACACAACTGTGAGCACTGCATTACAATACTCTAGAGGTCAAAAGTTTTAGGACAACTCTAGCTTAATGTTAAATGTCTCGAAGCATGTTGGAAACAGATGTAGAGAAACAGGTGGTGCTTGTGGAACTAATAAAATGCACAACAAGTGTAGAAACAAGGAAGTGTACCTAATCAAGTGAGCTGTGATTGTATATGTATGAAATTAATGAAATTACTGGACTTCTATTTAACTCCCCAGTTTGGTCCGCCCAATTCCCAAGGATGGCCTACTCCTAACGTCTTTGCTGCTGTTGCAGTGGCAGGGAGAAGTTCCCTTATCCGGCCTTCACTCCTTCAGACATGGTCGACTCTATCTGTGCACTATAGTGTATTTTGAATTAATAATCCTAAAATACTGTATTTGGCACATCCACACATGACTGCTGTCCAATTGTTTGTCCACTTATCCCAAAGCACGATGGTTCTTTTGAAAGCTAACTACACAAATGTCGCCAAGTTCCCCAAGGACATGAAACGTCTCAACTTGGCACCACTATTCAGGCAAATCTGAAGGCTCTGAGACTGGTTTGTTCCTTTAACTGACCTTATAGAGGGCATCGACCTTCATGATGAAGCCATCAACACCGGGCATCGTGCTCATCGGCTGCAGATCAGGGTGGTCCGATGCAAAGCTGGCTTCAAATGGGACGTCGTGGAAGTAACGGTCGCACACGTCGGGCTGCTTCCGATCCTGTGCAACAACGAACATGAGCGCTACACAAACACCAAGTAAACCACCCACACAACACCTGACAGTACTGAGATAGGCCAAACCACAAGATAAGATTAGCCGAGAGCAGAAAGCCTGTGTGGACGTACCAGGAGCAGGAAGCGGTGCTTGAGGTGCTTGTTGGGCTGGATGCAGCCATATTGAGGGCCCTCGTTGTACAGGGTGCCCGTTGGGTCAAAGAAGGGAACGTAGCCATCGCGTCCTGTGCACAGATAGACCTTCTCTAACTGCAGTTTGTAGGCCGAGTTCAGATTCTGATCCGGATTCCACAGCACCCTGCCATACAGCGTCTGGCCTGCAGAGCACAGGAAAAAGCAATTCAAATTTTGTTAAGCTCGTTTTCTCTCAAAGTGGAGGCAAACTTTTGAGGTCTACGTGAAGACGTACGTGTCCTGGCAGATAGGTGCCTTTTTAATACAGATGTGCTTTCAAACTAATTGTGTATTTGATAGGTTTGAACTGGTAGGAACTGATAAGGGGAACCAAAACTCTATTCTGCTTGAAATTTTGGTTCGATACCCACTGGTGCCAGGTCATCTGGTGCATGTCATCACATGCAGACATGACTGGCTGTGTTTGAGGGAGAGGGGAGCACTGCAACTGTATCCTCCCCAGGCCTGTGATAGATTAGTGTCCCATCCATCTACTCTTACGCCTGCCCCGTGTTCTCCGAAGACCCTGCGACCCTGATTTACATTTACATTTATATTTACAGCATTTAGCAGACGCCCTTATCTAGAGCGACTTACAATTGATACAGTCTTACAAGCCAAGCAATTGTGAGTTAAGGGCTCAAGGACACAACAGTGGCAGAGGTGGGGTTTGAACCCTGGACCCAGTACCTTAACCACTACGCTACTACAGTCCACAGTGATTAGGGAAAGAACGGAGTTAAGCTGTTATTTTACCCATGGAGAAAGCTCCCTTGTAGTCCATCTCAGCCATTGACATGTCTGTGATTGCAGGGTCCATCATGAACACCTTTTCGTTGTTGCACAGCTGGAACTCGGTGTTGAGAGAATACACCACAGGAACAGGACGATTAGTCTGCTGGAATGCAATGGGCAGCAAAAATCTGGGGGCGGACGAGGAAACAGAACCACAAAATTGAACATTACAACAGGTACAAATAATTCTCAGATGATACAGAATTTAGAAGACAATAGGCTGTCATCAGAAGTGGTTATCATTATTTGGTATTTGCCCAGAAATAAACCAAATATGGCCCAGATATGAGAAACGGCCATACTTCTCAGGAGCATGGGCTGTGCAGGACAGAGGCTTGTCTCCAGGATCGATCCACGGCTGAGTGGGCTGCACCGTACAGGGGATGAGGAAAACCGTGTATTCTCCAGAATAGTCTTTCCTGGAGCGCACGGGAAACACCTCATTATCAGCAAGCTAGGAACACCTGTGCCATGTGAAATAACTGGACCTACAGTTCCTACCTGCTGTAGGAGCTGGTGGCCCTCCAGAGCTGGTAGGGAGAGTCGAAGGTCTGTGCGCTCCACACGAGCTGCAGATCGAAGTCGATACCCCCTAGGTGATCTGGCGCCATCAGGTGCGATTTGTGCCCGGGTAGAGTGTGATGTTCTGGAACAAACTGACCTAAAGAGCAAATACAGGTATGCGCTGTTAAATATAGATACTTAGATACATAGATACTTGAGATAGATGAGAGGAATGCTACCATCTACACAGCATCCCAAATCCAATTATTATAAGAGAATTTACAGCTTGTAACATAAGTCACAGGAACATGAACATACCCCTGAATTTAGCGTGCGTTTTAAACTCAATCACCAGCCTTCCGTCTTCCCTGATGAAGATTCGAATGATCTGCAGTCTGGCCGAGAGCACGCTGTCTGTCTGAATGCCTGAAGAATAGAACAAGAAGACTTTAAACAGTGTAAACCATAAATATTTCATCATGCAAAATGATAAAGTCCAGTCCTACTACTAGTCCTAGATGGTACAAACGACCTGTGGCACTACACCCACTACCATCACTGACACAGTCCTGATTAAGTATGGTTAGATGAGGTTAAACGATTATTTCTGCATGAAATACATTATAGACATGAAAGTTTGTGGACACCATTTTTTAATTTTGTGCTCTGCTATTTCAGCAACACTCACTTGTAACACATTCATGAAATAAAAGCGAACATTTCTTTATATATACATTCACAGAACTTTGACCTCAACTCTATCAGATACCTAATGCAACAAAGAAGCCGACCTCACAGTCATGTCCCAAACTCTAGCGAAGAACAAAGTCTGTTTTAGCAGCAAAGGAGGAGGGCAGACCCCATACTAATATCCATACTTTGGATGTACTTTTTGATTGTCCACAGACTTTTAGAAAAATCTTATTTTACAGCGGACCAGATGGACATAATGTGGCCAGATGGACAAACTACAAGACACCCACCTGTCCTCCATAGTACAGTATCGTAAAAGAATGAGAATTCCATCTCTGTGTGGTGCTCCAGGGAAGCCCAGCCTCGAGGAGCCGTTACGTAAATGTAGGACACGTAGAGAGGAACCTGCACTGTTAGGAAGGACTGTGCGGAGTCCCTCACCTAGAAAAACACAACACTGCACACTTACACACAACTGAACATGGCAGGGATAGAATACAGAGCTCTATACAGGCTCTCATGGATAAGAGACAAATTCAATAGCAGCAACCTACATAGTCTACAGTCTAAATAGTGAATTCAAGTTGAAAGAAATAATCTGCATCGCATGTGTACATTAATGTGAACGTACCACAGACAGGATCTGATTAATATCTCACTTGAAAATCTGTAAATACAGGTATGCGCCACTTAATGACCACATTGCGTTCTGTGAAACAGGTCGTTGACCAAAATGGACGTTGACCAAACTACACAGATCCTAGAGTGACTGTGTATCGAACTACACAATGCTGATATGCATATTTTACATGATTTTATTTGAACTATCACTGTAAGACTTATTTGTTTAGATAAATTAGTTTCATTCTTAGATTTATCATCTATGCCACCCAAGAAGGATGGGTCCCTTTTTGAGTCTTGCTCCTCCCAAGGTTTCTTCCTCATAATGCTTAGGGAGTTTTTCCTTGCCACTGTCGCCCTAGGCTTGCCCAGTTTGAGATTGGCCGTAGATATTAGAAGATAATCTAAAATTGTAAAGTTGCTTTGAGAAAATGCTCTATTATAAAAAGTGCTATATAAATAAATCTGACTTGACAGTCTTATTATGTTACTGCAATGTCAATATAACGGGTATTTTCACAAGAAAACTGCTTAAATGTGTCAGAGATACCGCTGAAAACACAAGTGTTTAATGAGTGATTGATACTTTTGTTGGACGCCATAACTGCGCTGATAGACAGCATTCCGAACAACACGGAAGACCAGCCAGATTAAACAGAGACTCAATGACTGAATGTGAACCAGTTTATATAGTTATAGGTTAGAGAGAATATGCAGGTAGTGGGGTGACAAACAAAGGAGTACTACTTACAACAGGACAGGCACAGACACTTACGAACGGCATTTACAGCTTGTTACAAATAAGTAGCAGAAAGTCATCCACACAGACTTAGAACAGTCTCTAGTCCAAACTCTAAGATCTTTCCAAACACACACCCAAATAAATTTCTGCTCTTAAACTGTTAACTCCCGCCTCTGCTTATGAATTTGCAGAGATGCTTGGCTGTTTACGGCTGCAAAATCTGGAGTTAAGAATTTCCTATTATAATATATTACAATTGTTAAGTCTGTTAAAGTGAACGTTGATCGGATAGTCGTTAAATGGTCCATACATGTAAATTTACATCCACCAGCTTTATGACTGCAGTAAAACCAGGAAAGTGTCCGCCGTTAGCATAATGTACATACAAGTGTGGGACTAACCTGAAAGTCGGCGGTGACCGATCCTCCGCATACATCAATTAGCTCAGTCATGTCATAGTAAGCGTCAAACGTCCAGATGCAGCTCTTCAGATTGAGATGCTTGTACAGCTGGATGGTTCTGGGATCACGGATGCTGGGGTTGAACTGATAGGGACGATCATAGCCAGGGCCCAGAGATATACTGTCATAGGACACGTCATCGAGGAAACCGGTTTCTGGAGAGAAGGATAGAAGAAAGTTTAAAATCGAGGGAAAGCTTTCATATTGTGATGTAACAGAAAGGCGTGACTGAAGTAACAAAGAGGAAAAGCCACAAACCAGAGATGCCCTGCAGGTCCTTCAGGGTGACCAGGTTGGAGCAAATGTGCTGCTGGCGATAAATGGACTCGGAGAGTAAGAAGTGTAAATTGTGTAAGGGCATAGTGGACACCAGGGGCAGCATACCGTCCTGATGAGGGATCTGAACCGAGATGTGGATCCTGCAATGTAACAGTCATGTTTTAGTTCATCTAATCCAGTCTTATGCCTAAGTAGATGTAGTTACACTTTATCTGCCCACCTGTTGGGATGCTCCTTGTGCTTAACGTCCAGGTATTTTAGCGTGGCGATAAAGGACTGCGCCTGGAATCCACGAGCAGTGCCGGTGGTGACTGGCGTGTGGCATATGGAGCCCTCGGTGCCAATGATGACGATGTTGCTCCTCAGCGGCGTACCCAGGTGTCCGGCTTTATCTCGTGCCTGAGCTACGCAACGCACGTGGAAGCGCCGGCTGAAGTAGATACTGTCCAGGACCTGCATAGCAAATGGAGTCATAGAACTTAAAGAGCCTTTAGAGCTGTTGACGTGTACAGGTTAAATCTTTAGTATATTAAAACTTTTTTGGAGCCACTTGCAAAACCAGACTAACCCGGTGGTTGACGGTCGTGTAGGGCGTGTTGTCCGTGACCGTCTCAAATGGAGATCTGGCTCCGCTGGTGTCAGTGGGTGCTGCCACCTCCCAGCTGAAATGTATGGAGGTCTGGTTGATGCCAGCCTCGTCACAGCGCTCCTTCATTACCGAGTACTTGGGGTAATGGGGGTCGCACGGAGTCACACAGACCAGAGGGTAACCTGGAGATGGAGACTTCTTACTGCCCTCTTTGGTCACCTCCTGGACATGGTCATAGTCTGAGAGTGACACAACCTGCAGGGAGGATGAAAGTAAGGTACTCAGTAATCTTACATTCTTGGCTATGCAACAAAAAAGCCAGAGGTTAAGACCTGGCTGGCAATGCTGAGAGCATGCAAGCTTACCAAAGGAGGAGCAGGGAGGATAAGGCTCCCTGCGGCTTCCTGGTCGAGGATAGTGACCGTGGCCATGGCTATTTCTCCAAGCACAGCTTCCACTGGGTCATCAGGGCCAAGAACCAGGGAGAAAGACTCGTGCCACTCCCGCTCTTCATTGGACAAGATCTCAACCTTAAAGAGAATGTGGTCCATACCTAAGAGAGGAGGAAGACAATCATAACATGAGCTACCATGGAAGATTGGGCACTGATACTATAATTATAGATCTCAATGTCGAACTAACCAGGGTTGAACTTGAGAACACGACTCTTAGGGTTGTAGTCCACACCAGACTGGGCAGACCCATCCCTGGTGCTGCAGCGGATCTTGGATGTGCGGTCAAGGTCCCCTTTACGGATTACTTTAATATTCAGGACCTCGATGCCATCTGGACCAGGAGGTTCTCGAACTTGATATGAAGCTTGTTCAAATTCTATTGTGGGTGCTGGAAAACATGTAGTGTTATGCTGTTACACCAAGCAGTCTTGCAACATTTTTTAGATTTGCTGGCAGGTGTGTAATTTTCAGGACATCTCTAGTCACGTGAAGAAGTGAAGAAGTTAAACACCATCAGTTGTCCTTCTAGATATACAGTGGTGCTTGAAAGTTTGTGAATCCTTCAGAATTGTCTATACTTCTGCATAAATACGATTTTCCTAAAAGTAGATAAACGGAACCCAGTTAAACAAATGAGACAAAAATATTCTACTTGGTCATTTATTTATTGAGGAAAATGATCCAGTATTACATATTAGTGAGTGGAAAAAGTATGTGAACCTCTAGAATTAGCAGTTAATTTGAAAATGAATTTAGAGTCAGGTGTTTTCAAACATTGAGATGACAATCAGGTGTGAGTGGGCACCCTGTTTTATTTAAAGAACAGGGATTTATCAGTCTGCTCTTCACAACAGATTTGTGGAAGTGTATCATGGCACGAATAGCAGCAAAGGAGGATCTCAGAAAAAGAGTAGTTCATGCTCATCAGGCTGGAAAAGGTTACATAACCATCTCTAAAGAGTTTGGACTCCACCAATCCACAGTCAGACAGATTGGGTACAAAATGGAGAAAATTCAAGACCATTGTTACCCTCCCCCAGGAGTGGTCGACCAACAAAAGATCACTCCAAGAGCAAGGCGTGTAATAGTTGGCGAGGTCACAAAGGACCCAGTGTAACTTCTAAGCAACTGAAGGCCTCTCTCACATTGGCTAATGTTAATGTTCATGAGTCCACCATCAGAAGAACACTGAACAACAATGGTGTGCATGGCAGGGTTGCAAGGAGAAAGCCACTGCTCTCCATAAAGAACATTGCTGCTCGTCTGCAGTTTGCTAAAGATCACGTGGACAAGCCAGAAGGCTATTGGAAGAAACGTTTTGTCGACAGATGAGATCAGAATAGAACTTTTTGGTTTAAAAGAAAAAGCGTTATGTTTGTAGAAAAAAAAAGCACTGATTCCCAGCATAAGAACCTTATCCCATCTGTGAAACATGGTGGTGGTAGTATCATGGTTTGGGCCGGTTTTTGCTGCATCTGGGCCAGGACGGCTCGCCATTATTGATAGAACAATGAATTCTGAATTATATCAGAGAATTCTAAAGGAAAATATCAGGACATCTGTCCATGAACTGAATCTTAAGAGAAGGTGGGTCATGCAGCAAGACAACGACCCTAAGCACACAAGTCATTCTACCAAAGAATGGTTAAAGAAGAATAAAGTTAATGTTTTATAATGGGCAAAGTCAAAGTCCAGACCTTAATCCAATTGAAATGTTGTGGAAGGACCTGAAGTGAGCAGTTAATGTGAGGAAACCCACCAACATCCCAGAGCTGAAGCTGTTCTGTACGGAGGAATGGGCTAAAATTCCTCCAAGCCGGTGTGCAGGACTGATCAGCAATTACAGGAAACGTTTAGATGCAGTTATTGCTGCACAGCGGGGGGTCACACCAGCTACTGAAAGCAAAGGTTCACATACTTTTGCCACTCACTAATATGTAATATTGGATCATTTTCCTCAATAAAATAAATGACAGTATAATATTCTTGTCTCATTTGTTTAACTGGGTGGCATATTTATGCAGAAATATAGAAAATTCTAAAGGATTCACAAACTTTCAAGCACCACTGTAACGATGACCAGCATAAATACTTCACTGTGGCTATAACCATGGCTGTTGTTCTTTTGTGTAGGGAATTAGAAAATAACAGTTTTAATTTAGTTTTACACAAAATGCATTTTCAAAGATTTTTTCAACGTTGGCAAGTAACCATGGTATAAACAAAATTCCAATATTTGAAAAAATCCTCACCATCCTCTTCATTGGTGATGGTCACAGTAACAATATCATTGACCCCAATCATGGCGCCACTCCAGTGTTCCCCCTGGGGTGTTCCCAGGTGCACCTGGAACTCTTCTTCAGGCTCAAACACTGAGTCGTCATTGATGTGCACTGTGCAGTTCTTGACCTGAAGATGAAAAAGTCCAAGGTTTGAACCTGCATTTGAACACTTTATTAGGAACGCTATAATAACAGTGGGTAGGGCCTGTCTTTGCTCTCAAAACAGCCTCCGTTCTTTTTGGCATTGATTCCACAAGATGGTGTAAGTATTCCTTTCAGATTCTGCTTTATGTGTCCAGTTGATGCAGATTTTTCAGCTGCACTTTCATGTTTCAATCTCACATTGTACCATATCCCCAAAGTGTTCTATTAGATTCAGATCCAGAGGGCCACCAGAGAACATTGAACTCACTGCTATGAGCATAAAACCACTTTGAGTATTGCTTTGTAACATTATCATATTGGAAGTAGATATTAGAAAGATGGGTAAATTCTGGATGTGCCATTGAAGTGATGGTTGATTGGTATTTTCGGACCCAAATTGTGCCAAGACACATTGCCCACACCAGTACATCACCTCCATCAGCCTGGACCGAAGCTGAAGCTGCTGGCCTGTAACTGCTTGATTTTATGCACTGTATTGATTTTAGTAAATGTATACACAATTTGTGGACAGATTTTGAATATAAGCTTAAGCTAACAGAGGGTAGCTTTCCTAAATGTACCATCCATACCTTCTCTCCTTTGAGGAAGACTATACGAGAGACATCAGTGTTCCTCCTCTCCTCAAAGTCATCCATGACCATAGCAGACATGGTACGTGTGAAGCACCGAACAGAGGATTTGTAAGTCAGATCGCCCGTCCTGACGATGGGGATGGTCAGGACTCCGTCTTTCTCCTTGACTGTATAGGCCACCTTCTCAAACTGCATACTGGGAACTAAAGAGTACAACGCGTTAAAATCCAGACCAGAAAAACATGGCATGGCGATGCCATGGGATGTGTGATTCATACTGGCACGTACTGTCTTGAGTAGTATCAACAATGTAGACCGAAGCCTCGTGAGGCTCCATCAGGACAGCACCATTAGGAGAGCTCAGGAACACAATGAAGGACTCCTTTCCTTCAATGGTGGGGTTCTGGATATCGTCCACTATGGTCAGGCTACAAGTCTGAAGAGAAGACAGACTCTGTTGTACAAAGCTGGTACAAAATCTGTAAAACATCTTTCGATTTGATCAGGTTCAGTTCAAACCTCTTCGGTCTTGCCAGGCTGGAAGTCGACCTTTTTGGAACTGGGGATGTAGTCCACTCCGGGAGTAGCAGAGTCCTGGTCAGCTGGTCGAGTGGCACACCATACCGACGCCACAGAAGTAAGGTCACTGCCCTGGCGCAACACGGGGATCTCAATGGTGCCTATGGGTGGAAGTGTTGTAGTCACTGATTACCAGCTAGATATTATTTTTTCAACTTGTAATTTCCATCCATACAGTGGTAAGAATTGTAAAGGTGAATAATTATGTATTAATTTTATTGCACAATTGGTATTCTCAAATGTGGGTGTGGAAGTGTTTGATATAACATACATATCGTAGCTCAAAATAACAGAAGCTTATCTCTTTCCCTCTTGCTGGCCACGTCATTAGGTACACCTGTTCATCTGATTGCGTTAATCTCATTAACGCAAATATCTAATCAGCCACATCAATCACATGGCAGCAACTCAATGCATTTAGACATGTAGACATAGTCAAGACGACCTGCTGAAATTCAAACCGAAAATCCAAATGCGAGAACTGAGCAAGGTGTACCTAATAAAGTGGCTGGTGAGGGTATGTCAGAGGAGAATACATTTTATAAGATATGCAGACAGCCATAGCATGTTGTGTATAATAGTAATGAGAGACTAAACCCAGGAGCACTGACCTGCATCCTCACTGAATGTAAATGAGGCATTGCCCAGGAACACAGTGGAGGCATCATTGGGGCCGTCAATGATGACTTTTGCCACAGTGATATTACCCATGCGGGCATTATCAGAGGCATCCGACAGCACCAGCTCGAACTCCTCAGCCGGCTCGTACTCGCTGTCATCGATCAAAGTGACGTCGCAGGTGGACATGCTGACTCCCGGGCCGAACACCACACGGTTCTCCGAGCCCATTCCACGGCTCTTATAGTCAGATCCCGACTCCAAAGCGTGAAGCGTGCTCCCCTTGGCCGACCGGGGAACGGTGTAGCAAAGGGCTGACACTGTGCTGCTACTGTCACCTGAGAGACAGAGGAAAATATTTCAGATGATATTATCAGTTTTGGATATCTGACCACAAATTTGGCCTTTCCACTTAAAGAAACCTGAGCCTCCCACCTTTCCTCTCAATGGGAACAAAGATGAATCCATTGCTCTCGTTGACGTGGTATGTCTTTTTGTCGAATTGCCAGCGTGGGCTCCGTCCTCGGTGTCGTTGATGTTGACCTTGGCACGAGTGGTCTGACCCAGCAGGGCGTACACAGGCATGCTCAGCTCCACAGAGAAGCTCTCAATGTTCTCAAACACCTGGTCATCGTTAATTGCGATGGTGCAAGTTTTGGTGTCCTCTCGTTCATCGAACTGAACCTGCAGAATTTAGAAATGGTTATTTTATGAAATATTTCGGTATTGTTCTATATGCTATAGCTTTATCTTCTCTATTTATTATACTCTTTATAATATTGTATTATCTTCAATTTATCATAGTCTATATATCATTATGTTCTATTTTAATTATATTTTCTTTAAATATGTTCTCTCTTTAATTGTATTTAACTTATTTAAACAATTACTATAAATGTATAAATTAGGCAACTTTTTTAATGTTTCTTCTTACATATAACATCTAGGCTACACAAGGAGGACGGGTCCCTTTTTGAGTTTTTCCTTGCCACTGTCACCCTAGGCATGCTCAGTTAGATCAGAAGGTTCAGGGTTCAAGACCCAGCACTACCAAGTTGCTACTATTGGGCCAATGAGCAAGGCCTTTAGTTAAGTATTTGCAAAGAAACAGATGTGCATATGTTATGAGCAAATACTATGACATTTAATATAAGACACTTGAACATCCACAGATTTTGGTACCCATGGTGAGTCCTGTACCTCAGCCTCACCTGCCCCCCCAAAGGAAAAAACAGCATCAAAAAACAAGGATACTATAATAGATCTCGTACAATGGCCATGATAAATGTCCTACATGTAGATGTATTATATTTAAGCATATGAATCAACATTCTTTAATGGTACCTGTCCTGCATGCTCTACATAATCGTGTTTGCCAGGCTGAGATCCGGCAGTGGAGGTGGACGTGGCAGAGCCCTGCTCAGTGCGGCACAGCACGATGGCATACTGGTTCAAATTTCCCGTCCTCTTCACCGTCACTGCCACCATGCCCGCCTTCTCACTCACATTATAGCTGCACATAGCAAAATCAGAGAGCATAATAGTAACGTGTAAATGCAAGACAAATCAAGCAAAATCCAAGCAAATTTTTCAACAGCTACTTCAGACAAAACATGCCATCTTGGTTTATAAACAGTTCTAAAAACACAGTGCTTAAGCTAAAGAGCTATGTAAATAAAACATTCACTACTAGACACAATAGTAGACAAAGCTGAAGTCAAATCTAAGTCTATGATGTGGAAAGGAAAGAATTAGTACCTGCTATATTCGAAGCTGATGAGGGACCACTGAATGTGGAACACATTGTCGTTGACGATATTGGGCTTGCTGTCCTTCACCAAGAACTTGAAGTTGTCTGAGGTCTCCTGGCCACTGCCCTCGTTCAAAACGTAGCGGATCAGCCCCAAGTTGACATCCGCTGTGTGAGAAAAATTCAGATTCTTTAACAATTATGTAAAAGCATTAGGAATAAAGAAATCTGTTAGACTGCTAACCATTCTGTATGGCAGAACAACAGATGGCGAAGAGATGTGTTGAATTAAAACAAATGTAGTACAGGTATGAGCCGTTTAACGTCCATCTGATCAATGTCCATTCATAATAATACCCCATATCTGTTTTAGATCGATGCCGATACCAATATTAAGCGAGCAACTGATAAAACCAATAATAATAAATGACACAAAATCGTTGAACTTAAATGAACATTTATTTAAGCTATAAATGCCCTGTCTCTGTTTGCTCTGTTATATTACCAGATAACAGCATCTTATTCTTTCTGGGGAAAAAAAACGAAAATGTGTAAATACTTGCAAAGAAATAAACAATGTTAAATGTAGTGCACATGGTAGCAGCATCTTTCTGGTTTCAGACCCAGTTAAGAGCAGCAAGATATAATGCTGGAAACAGTTTTCATCTTCTCATAAATGGCCCCAAACTCACTGAATGTTCTCTCAGCATCTCTTAGTTTTCAGGCGCTCAGTAGATCCAGTTAATGAGCTGCAAGACGTAATACAGGAAAGTTTCTCTGCATTTCACATTTACATTTACAGCATTTAGCAGACGCCCTTATCCAGAGCGACTTACAATTGATACAATCTTACAGTCCAAGCAGTTGTGGGTTAAGGGTCTTGCTCAAGTACCCAACAGTGGCAGCTTGGCAGAGGTGGGATTTGAACCCTGGACCTTCTGGACCAGAGTCCAGTACCTTACCCACTAGGCTACCACAGGTAGTAGATCCAGTTAATTAGCTGCAAGACGTAATACAGGAAAGTTTCTCTGCATTTTCTCCACTATACTGGTGCATATACTGGTGTACCACTATTCATAATAATGATAATAATAATAATAATTCCTCTTGAATATGAGGAATGAGAACTGACCATACATCAAACGTGAGGTTTCATACAAAACTATCATCAGTTCTGAAAGCATTTCAGTAGCACCTTGTGTGAAGGAGGTGATGGGGGTTCCTGGCTTGAGCTTGCTCTCCACATAGCCATGTTTTGCTTTGACCGTAATCTCATACGTCAGCTGACCATCATCTGTGTCTGGGTCAATGGTGAAGAGTTCTTTCTTGGAGATCAGGTTTGTGGCCTGGAACCCATTTACAATAATGTCAGGTTTATTTCACTATACGGGTACCATAATTTTTAAAAAAAGTATGGCATTTTACTGTTCATAATCATGTCTGATATAAGTTATGACTGGGTTGGGGTGTTCAGGGATAGCGTGACACTAAACAGATCATACCCTGTTGTCCATATACTCCAACCACTGCAGTCCCAGGTTAGTGACGATGCGAGGTGTTCCATCGTCAACGGGCAGGATGTCGATCTTAAACTTCTGAGGTGCTGCAGTTACTACCTGGAACAGAAAACCACTTTGTATTCACATCACATTTTGATGTGACAAAGCATTTATACAAAAAAACCTTCACAGCATTTTCAGATGCTTCAAAGGTTCTCACTTTACATGGTCTGAGTGATAGAGTCTGTGGTTCCGTGGATTAAACTGTCATGCTGCCAGCCTGAAAACCAAGCGTCTGCTAAGAAATAGACGTGAACTGTCCTGCAAGCACTTTCTTTAACAAGCCTGGCAGCTTAGCTGATATTAAGCCTATTATTTTCAGCTACTGGGCACTGATCTTCAACTACTTCATACAAACTATACGGCTGTTTTTGTTTGAGAGAGGCCGAGGTCTGCTTCTGTGCTCCGACAAAAAAGCTGGAATAAAATGTAGAAAAAAAATTATGTAGTTTATATTAACAGATATGTAGTTGTATAGTTGCTGTATCGAGCCGAGCCCTGTGAAATCCCCTTGCATTTCATTTTGTCCCAGCATTTTGCATAAGAAGTGGTGGAATTCAGTTTGTGTGTGGTGCTAGAGGTTTTACACTACATACTTCAGAACAGTGGTTCCCAAACTTTTTCTGCTGCGCCTCCTTTTGTACAGTATTTAGCAGACACCCTTATCCAGAGCGATTTACAATTGATACAGTCTTACAATCCAAGCAATTGTGGGTTAAGGGCCTTGCTCAAGGACCCAACAGTGGCAGCTTGGCAGATTTGGGATTTGAACCCAGTACCTTAACCACTAGGCTACCACAGTACCTAGAATAGTAGATAAGGATATTTTCAAGTACACATCTTTTGCATCCAAACTCCACTGGAAGTTATTTTAAACAATGTAATTCATACAAACTGCAACTGCATATTGAGCAAAAAAGCATTTGCTTTGCTGCGCTCCCCCACAATACCCCTTTAAGGAGGTGCGTTTGGGAACCACTGGTTCAGAAGAAGGAGTTTAAGAACTGACTCAGGTTCTAGACTTTTAAATCTGAGGGGATGCTAGAATTACAAACTCCTTATCCTCAGTCGGTTGGGTGGATTGCTGAGATTCATGCTTTTTTCTAAAGACCGAAACAAAATGGCTAACCCCGTTCGTGAACTACGTTTGCATTTCAGAAAAACCTTGTTTTTGCACAGACCTCTTTCCCTCCTTCATCGGTGATGAAGAACATGTTGGTGCCATCACTGACGGTGAAGGAGAACCGGTCTTTAAGGGAGTTGCTGCCGTCGTGGTTGTAGCTGATGCGGTTCTGATAGATGTCATCCATGGTGAAGGTGTTGGTCTGCCGGTAGTGCTGCCCATTACTGGTGCGCTCGATGGTGCCATGACGAGGAGCCTGGACGATTGTAAATGTGATCACGTCCTCCTAAGAGAGAGAAGTGTAAATGGAAGGAATTACCATCATGACGTAGCCATTTTACATCTGATCTTATATGGTGAGTTTATTGTAAATATGGTTAATCCATTGTAGGAGAGAGCTTTTAAATATTAAAAGACTTCAAATGGACAACTTATTCATCGAAACTGATGGCAATTGCAGTATACTCTTGGTATGACTTAGCATAATTCACAATCAACAGTTAAAGCCATTGTTCTTTATAGGGACTCCTATTGGTTACATTACATATTTAACCAGGGTCTTTTAACTTGTGACCAATGGAATCCCAAGGTTTTAGGTGGTCCCTAAACTTTTATTTATTTCTTTTTATTTTATGAATGTAAATCTTGCGTTCTTGTGTTTATTTGCTGTAGAGGAGTCTGTGGCGTTCCCTAAATTTACAAAGGAGCTATCACCTTAAAAAGATTAAGAACCACTGATTTAGTCTCTTAGGATAACAAACTCCCAAGCTACCAAAGAAAGCTGTTTGAGAATGTCACCTAATTATCCATTGACTATCATTACCTTCAACATTTATTACAATTAGTTGCTTTATGACATGAATATCCAACAATTGATTAAATATTTATATCCAGAGTTTGCTGGAACATTTTGCACCACTTCAGCACTGTCCTGAATTCATGGTACGTTCAATAAGAGTTGTAGCACAAGCTTGAAAAGGGCATTCTCATTAAAACTCATAATGTCAGAAAGTCAATACGACAGAATGTGAAACCACAGAGCGGAAGTCACGTTAAATTGGAATCGTTTCTGCATTGCAGTTTCAGATGAAGAGCAATACACACTCTGGCCTGTTGATGGCGTTAGAGGGTTTGAAACTGCCACTGTTAAGATTTTATAAAAAAAAGTCTGCAAAAGGTGTTTCCCTTGTAACTGTGCCAAAGCACAATCAATAAGAATAAGACAACAATTCCAGTAGGGCTTGAGCACTAGCATTTGGACTCCTAATAAGTACAAAACAATACATGAACCTGCTATTAGAGATAATGAAAGATCCTATTAGGCCTGCGATCTCTGTAATTTCACACTGACTTTACTCCACCTCTGTCTGCTTACCTCTGTGTCTGCATCGGCGGCCTTCAGCTCAAACTCAGTGATGGTCTTCCTCACTCCTTCCTGCACCCTCAACCCTGACATGTGCAGCACAGGCAGAGAGTCGTCCACTGGCCGGATGGTGATATAGAACGTCTGTGAGATCTAAAAGAAATAAATAAATAAATAAATAACACACCGGGTGTAAAGCTGTACCTCAAACTGCTGTGGTAAATTAACAGAATATTACTCGGGTCACCCTTTAATGATAGTTTTCAACAATATTATATTACAATCATATCAGTGATAATATTAAAAACCTTCTAGGGCATCACCTAAAGAATTATTAGAGAAATATGGAGAATGCTTCACTAATGCCACTAAAAGTTCTTCAAAACACAGTTAAAACCCAGTATCTTGGCAGTGGTAGTGGTAGCTTGGCAGAGGCCATGTAAAGTTGATTACCATACCATTTACTACCTTAATGCCTTTTTATCAACGTCATATTTGGTTGGGATACATCATACAAATCCTTTCCATGCACAGAGCACGATAGCTCCTTTATAAAGTGTCTTCCACTTTATGTTAAGTACTGAAAGCAGTGACTTTTTCACTGATCCACTTCTGCCCAATCTGTCATATTAAATGGTCATCTATATGAAGTTTAAAAGCAAAGTCCACTGAATGACTTAAATGTCCATTTTAATATGAAACTAGAAACTAGCGAGGCTTGAATTTGACTACAAAAAGTCAGAGTTTTGTGCTTTTTTGCCTTTTTTTAGCTTAAGGCAGACGGCACAAAATCATAATCAAGAAGGCATAACAGTTATCTTTACTCAGTGATCTCCAAATGGAAAAAGTAAGACCAACATGAAACCACCTTAACAAATGAGTGAATACACAGCCATGCCAGAAAAGCAGAAAATGAGACAGTAATTGAACCTGAGTCCCTTTCTGACTCGTTCAAATTTGCCTCGTTTGTGATTAAAAGCTCTAACTGTGTGCTCTATACAAAGCGCCGTGCTTTAACGTTCTCCGTGAAGTGCTGTTTTTGTGTGCAGAGGCCAGTTTTCCACTTGGGCAGTCCCAATTGATTGCTTCTGAAGCATTGTGCGATAACTTCAATGGCTGCTATGTTAATCTCCTTCAAACGCTTGTGTGTGTTTCTTCAAGCAAATCTGGAGCTCATTAGTCTGTGTTTGTGTGTACCTCATTAGCCCCATCTGACACAGTGAAAGAGAAGTCGTCCGAGTGTTTCTCTTCTTCGCTGGTGTGGACGTACTGCACGTTGCGCGAAGCCAGGTCGGCCTGAGTGAACGTGCTGATACGCTGGCCTGCAACGCAAGCAGTGATCCAATAAGGTTATTATTGAGGTTACTAACCTGCTTAACTTGTATATTACATTACCAGATGTGTTAGTTGTTGTAGAACAGCTTGTCTGATTAAACACAAGTTTGATTAAATACATGCAACATCAGCGTGAACAGACTGAATGCTGAGCGATATTTGCCATTGCACTCCTTATACGCACTGAGATGATGAGCCAGAGGATCTGCACTCTGCGGAATGAGAACCACAGGTGGATGACGGAACAGTTCCTTTTTGAGAATTAGTTTCCATTTTCTTGCTCGCATCGTAAATATAGAAAGAAAGATGTTGTGTTGTCATAAAGGACATAAAGGACAGTTTATCATTCCATGAATGTGTTTGGTGTGTGTGTGTATGTGTGTGTGAGAGAGAGAGAGAGAGAGAGAGCGCACTAGGTGAAATGAGGCTGAGAGAATCAATGCACTGCAAACAGCTCTACAGTGAGATAAGATTTTAACCATCATAGATAGTAAAAATATTGAAAATCGGTATGTGGCACTCAATATTGATATTAATTAAATCACTGTATGAGGCATACGGTATCTTATGGTGACCCTTAGTTTTCTTGCAAATTACTCACAAGTATAAATAATAAATAATAATGCATTTATCTTACATTTATAACATTCCAAAAACACTTCATATTGTCAACAAAGGTAGCGTTCCACAATACTTGACAACTCACTAATAATAACAATTTCTTTGTCCACTCAGAACTCAGTACAGTCATTCAAAAAAAGATATTCAAACTTGGTAGCACATTTTGAAACCAGTCTTCTTTCTCTTCTTCTTCAGTCTGCTAGGTCTCCCAGATCTAAAGTGTGTCCCAGATCCAAATTGCTGCATTGAGCTATTTCAGTAGGTGTTCTATGGAATTGAAATCTGGGCTCACTGATGGTGAAAATATTTATTTTGGTCTTATCTGTCCATAGCGCATTCCTCCAGAAGGATTTTTGGCTCCCTACGGTACGTTTTCACACATTTCAGTCTAGTTTTTTAAATGTCTTGGTGTCAGGACCCGCAAAAACAAGATTGTTGCACTTTGGTTCTGCAGCTCAGCTTGAATTTGCTTGGAATTTGCTTGGAATTTGCTTGGAACTTTTCTCGTCCGTACACATACATAGGACTGTGGTGGCTTAGTGTTTAAGGTACAGGACTATGGACCAGAAGATCCAGGGTTCAAATCCTAGCTCTACCAAGCTGTCACTGTTGAGTCCTTGAGCAAGGACTTTAATCCACAATTGCTTAGACTGTAAGACTGAATCAGCTCTGGACAAGGGTGTCTGCTAAACGACTAAATGTAAATGTAGATTACTGTAGCGTTTGTGATGATGTTGAATATGTGCAGTAGAAACAGGAACATTAAGACTTGTCAAAGGTGTGTTTTACTACAAACTAAAAGGATCACCTGCTTGAAATTTAATTATCTTTGGCAATTTTCACAGGGGGGATTTTGACAGTTCTGTGTAGAATAAGATTTACACAGAATTTTCTGAGGAAAAAAAATATTTCTGGCCATGACTGCATACACAGTCATGCTGAAACTCAGCCTTGCCATGACTGCCAGCAGTGTTTGTCTACAGAGATCACATGACTTAATGCTTAAATTTATGCCTGTGAGCAACGCGTGTGGCTGAAATAGCTGAAGCCACTAATTAGAACTATGTAGTGCACAAGCTATATTTTGAAATCAACATTCGCATTACAGTTTGCCTAGGAAACCCCAACAGGAAAAGACGGCATAAGCTCACAATAATATACTTTATGGTCTGGCGTTGAGATGAAAGGGAAATTCGGATAAGCCTTCAAGTCCGTTCGTATTACGATGGCTCATTCCGAGCTGAATCAAACACTTTAGGCACAACACAGGGCGCCCTATAACGCTTAAATACTGTCTGCATTGTTATTTCCGAACATACACTTAGCATAATGCTAGAGGTTCATTCTTATAATTTCACGGTGAAATAAAGGCAGATAGAATTAAGATCAGTATGAATGAAATCTGTGGAACCTAGAGAGCTTTGCTCCTGTATACACACCTGGGTAAAAAAGACAAAAAATGTTTTGTAATGACTCTTATTTTGACAAGTACAGTTGAAATGACAAACTTACAGTGTAATGTTTGGTGTTCATTTTAGCATGGCATAGCTGTTCCCTTGTTTTTCTTGAGAACCCACGCAGACACGGGGAGGACATGATGTGAGGTGATCGCACTAACCGGTATGCCACCGTGCTGGCCCAAAATACAATGACTAGAGAATATCGCATTTTTATAAACCCAGGATTGTATGTATTAAATAGATTAATGGAATATTAGAATATTCTCAAACAACGGCTTAATTAGTAAAAAATCAGTATGTCCATCATGGGCATTTTCTATCCCTGACAGACCTTTGGGTCTAGATCATGTATCCAATGCATATATGTCAATGTTATTATAGTTTAGATTTTTTAAATATTGTTTAGATTGTTTCTTTTTTAGTATGTCCAAAAATATATCACTATTTTTTTCATGTGAGTTTCCTTTAAGTAAATCATCCTGGTATAGCCACATCATTCATTTTCTATAATTTTTATATCATTATTTTTATAACTACTTAATCCAATTCAGAGCCATGGGGAGCCAGGGCAACAGAGCAAGACATTTAGTCACAGAGCGACTTACAATGGACACAACTGGTCTTACAATCCGAGCAATTGTGGGTAGAGGTTAGGTTTGAACCCTGGACTTTCTGGTCCAGTACTTGCACAGTAACCATTGCACCACCACTAGTGTACGGGTGACGCTGTGATTCTAGAAAAAGAACTGAGAATTGAAGCAATATTCAAACTCGGGTCTCTGCGGACATGGGATGCTCCACCCGGGTGGTCCTGTCCAGTAGAACGTATATTTGAATAAGTAATAATAGCCACTGTCACCCCAACGCTAAATGACGGAATGAACCTCTGTGTATGTTGGTGTGTACCTGGATTAGTGGTTAGTTCTAGATGGCCGAGCTGCGTCTGTTTGGTGATGCGGTACACCAGTTCTCCAGGCTCACTGTCCTGGTCTGTGGAGGAGAGCTGCAAAGTAGTGATCTTCTTCACCGTGTTCTCATCAAGCACCAAACCCTTATTCACCACTACCGATGGAGGCAGTCTATCCTCTGAGTGGAGTAAAAGAATAACAGAATTCACCATTTCATTCATTACCAGATCCTGCATTGTTGTTTGCTTTAGGAAAGCCTCTTACCGAGAACAGTGATGAAGAAAGACTCATCAATCAGTTTGTTCCCCTCCGGATCCTCCAGGTTGAACTTAAACGAGAAGCTGCCTCCACTGTGTCCTTTTTCATGGACATACTCCACCGAGCCTGTTGTGAAAACGGATGAACGTGTTACGTGGCCTGGAAGCAGTTTGAATTCTAACTGTGCCGTATTACACATCGTGACAAACCTTTATTGATGTCGTCCTGAATAAAGCTCTTGACTGGACCGTTAGCAGAGATCTGGACTTTGGTCCTGCCCTTGTGAAGCACCAGTGAGCCAACACTTGGGTTTTTGGTCACAGTGAATTTGAGTTTTAGGTCGTCTGAGTCGATATCAGTAGCCTTCAGGTGATTCTCTGTGATCCTTGATGAAAATCCTGGTGGAGGTGCATGGAGAATTATAAATATTACTATAGAAGTATGAAGAATGTTTTATTTATTGCTGCACAGCTTGTACAAAGAACAGCCCTGCTGTAGGACACCCATTAGTGATGGTCATTGCGAAAGCAAGGAGAAGTTGGCTCTTAAATGGTGATTTATTAACCATTGAGTCAGTATTATTGAATATCTTACAGTAACTTTGAGCCAGACTCGGAAAGATCTGGTATATATATATATATATATATATATATATATATATATATACCAGAACCGACCCACAGAGTTGCTGGATTACATTACATGGCATCTGTGCTGAGGGACTTCGCCCTGCATTTCAACAGTGGATGATGAATGAGGATAAATGACTGCACGTTCCAATTGCTATCACCATGTAGCATCTCAGACCAGACATTTGTAATATAAATTTGTGACAGTGTGTTGAGAGAAAGAAACAGTCTATCCTCTCAAACTGGCATAAGTGTGTTTGCTTGACGTCTCTGGATTCACAGGAAAATCTCTCACACTACAGACGGCATGAGCTCATTTAAGCTGACAGACTGAGAGCGTTAGTGAGGGCAGGATGTTGGATGATAACCACCCCACCTCATCCGTAACTCCCAAACTCATGCCAAAAGTACTAGATGGAGCAACATGTTTCCAGAATACACAGCTTCACTGCTCCACAGCTCAATTCTGGGGGATTTATACCCCTCTAGCCCATGCCTGGCATGAGATATGGTACCAGTAGGCTCATGTTTACCCGCCGCAGAAAGTCCTATTCTATTGGCAAGCTATTAGGTGCAACTCAAAGTACCTTAATTAGAAGGAGTGTCCACAAACTTTTGGACATAGTCTATGTAATATAGGAACGCATTAACACTTTCACACTGTATACTTTCATGTACTCAACCACAAAATTATATTAAAAGCCCATTATATCCTGACCTGCTGCCAACTGAAGGCCTCTGTTAATGGTGACTCTGGGCCCTTCGCTTTTTTTGACGTCCATGTTAAACTCGAGGCGCCCCATCTCCGTGTGCACTCCGTCCGTTACAGAGAATGTAATCTCGTCGATGGCAGAGCCCTGCGTGTCAGGAATATACACCAGCAACTCATCCAGGATGTCCTGGTAGGTGAAGGTGGATCCCTGAAGCAGAACTTTGCCGTTCTCCAGGGGTTGGGAGTAGAACTGTCTCCGGCGTAGTTTACCTGTCGAGGACGCAAGGAAGTGTTTAGTCATTTACGAGTGATACAATATTACAATCTAAGCAATTGTGGGTCAATGATCTTGCTCACGGACCCAACAGTGGCAGCTTGGCAGAGGTGGGATTTGAACCCTTGATCTTCTGGTCCATAGTGCAGTACATTAACCTGTGAGGTTTGATCTGAGTGGGGTTTGATCCTAGGGTCTTTAGTTGATAAGGCATGTGCTCCCTCAAAGTGCCTGCCTGCAGTAATGTTGTGTAATGAGCTGTGATCCACTGTTAGCTGCAGTATCATTTTTATGAGCAATAAAGTACTGTGCAAAAGTCTTAGGCCAGCATTAGATTACATAATCCA
Source organism: Ancistrus triradiatus (assembly GCA_025084515.1). Taxonomy (NCBI): domain Eukaryota; kingdom Metazoa; phylum Chordata; class Actinopteri; order Siluriformes; family Loricariidae; genus Ancistrus; species Ancistrus triradiatus. The sequence continues at coordinate 86,110 of JAJAGP010001744.1, forward strand.
TTGTTTTGGCAATGGTATAATGACAATATAATTATTTCTCAGTCTCTTTATTAGGATACAAACAAAAAGCACAGGGAAATGTATGCACGATTTAAAAAAATCAGAAAGAAACAGCTTCTACAAGCTCACAAAGACTGGAATGAACCTCAGTGGAAAGAGTATTATGGAGGGACGAATCCAAGTTGCACCACTGCTAAAACAACAAATCTAACGGTGGCCTAAGACTTTTACACAGTACTGCCTATCAAGGTTTTTCCTGTCTTTATCTTTCACATTCGCATAACACACTGCAAAAGTCAGTGTTATAGCTATTGAGCTAAATAAAACTATGCACAACTGAAAAATTCCAGCATCAAGACCTTTCCTAGCGCTCACATTTGCTTAAGCAGCTGCGCCTGCAGAATCAGTTCTGTATTTTGGGCTGTATGGAGTTTCTCTGCACATCAATTACTCAGCACTGATTCATAAAAGTGACAAATAAAAAAACAAATAAGCTGCAATGGATAAATAAGCTTAGCACAGCGGCTATAAAACTAAAAGCTGTGGCTTTTTATTGCCTTCCCAGTCAACCGCAGAGAGTCGTTCTGCTAAATAACAGACCATGCGAATGAAAAAAGTGCTCAGTTAGAAAAAAAGCTAGACACAAAGCTCGGTGATGTGGAATAAAGCCGTATAAAGGCTGCATTACCACAACACTGGCTCATCCACGCTCACCTGTGCCATGATGTTATGCCATATTTTTCACTTTGTGCTCTGCTAAGTTAAACAGCGAAGGCGTAACGAGAGTAAACGGAAAGAAAACAGAGAGCTAACTGCCCACACACCATAGGATGGCTTCTTGATGATAGTGAGCACAATCTCGTTCTCCGGCGTGTCCATATCCAGCACGTTGATGGAGGAATTGGTAATGACGACGCCCGTGTTCTCCTCCACATGGATGCTGTTCACAGAGATAACCGGGACTTTGTCTTCCTTAGTGTGCTGAAACATAGCAAGTAAAGTCCAATGTATTTAGCTTTTTACATTGAAGCATTGTCACAAAGCAGCTTTAAAAATACACAGGTCCAAAGTCCTAATTGGGTGACAGTGGCAAGGTAAATTTCGGAAGTGTTATAAGAAAGAAACCTTGGGAGGACCAAGACTCAAAAACCTATTTGGGCAGACTAGATGTTATATGTAAGGATCAAACAAAAATCGAATTAGCAAGTTTAAAGCTACTGTTTAAAGAAATAGAAATGGTATTACTTTAACTTTATTAAGAAACAGAATATATAAGAATATATAAAGAGAGTAAAATAAATTAAATAAAATATAATAATGTATAGACTCTGATAAATTAATGATAATACAGTATTCTTAGGATAATAACAAAACAGAGAATATAAAACTAAAGAATGCAAGACAATATTATATATGAATATAATATTGAATATAATAATGTAAAGAATATTCCTATCAGTGTTATTTAGTCCAGTAAATAAAGTCACTGTAGATTCCCATGTCCTCAGCAGGACATTTCTCAGTCAACATATCACGTTTTATTGAAAAGTGTGATCCAGGCTGTCCTACTATGCACCGGAACCAAAATACATGTAAACAATACCTGGATATCAATGGTGACATCAAATGCTTCCGTCTGACTGGAACCATCGCTAATGTAGAAGCTGAAGACGTCTTTGTGGACGTTGTCTTGGTGGACATTTTGGACGTAGAAGATGTGGTCTGAGGTCAGGTCCTCGATTGTGAACGGGGTGTCAGGACTGATTACTTGAGCTCCACCCATAGAACCAACTGGAGACAAATCAATCAGAAGTCAAACCAAGTTTGGAGCTAATGATAGAAATTTTAAACATTCACAGTTGTTAAGACTGTTGTCCAAATACAGTCTTAGGCCACCATTAGATGTGTTGTTTTAGCAATGGTATAATGACCATAAATAGCATATTGATGATGATTGAACTTGGTTTCTCTCCACAATACTCTTTTCCACTGATCTTCATTCCAATCTTTGTGAGCTTTAGCATATCGTGGCCTTTTCACCCTGTTCCCTATCCAAAAAAGTGGTTTCTTGGCTGCTACTCTTCCAAAAAGACCACTCTTACTCTTGTAGAAGGATCAAGTGTAAGGGGACTTCACAGTGTTTTAATACTGTATACAAATTTCCTGTATTTTGGTTGTATTCTAATTAAGAGACTGAGATAATTATATATGGTCATTATACCATTGCTAAAACAACATGGTGGAATAAGACTTTTGCACAGCACTGTATGTTTGAATCATCTTCACAGTGCACACATTTAACAGGATTAGAAGTACAGAATATGTTTGCTGCAGGACTGAGAATGTACTGACAAACGTATTTCATTCACCAGTCATGTGGCAAATTATTTTTCTGCAAGTCTGCATAGAAATAATGGAATGGGAAAAGACTGAAGACTAAAAAAACACTAAAAGACTGCCCTAAATAATGAAATACTGAACATCAGAATTTTGGAACAGCATCCATCATTTTACATTTGTGTTCCTCTGAAAGGATGTCCAGAATACATCATAGATCATAGTCAGGATCTCAGTATGACAATGCAGTCGTGTTTGTTGAACAATAACTAAAGCTACACCACTTTTGGTGGACTTCTGAGCTTATTGTTTTCCCTCCTTCCCAAACTATCCAAATCGGGGAAAGGCTCCTGTTCAAAAACTAACTAAATCCTGTTTATGTAAATACACCCTAAGAAATATATTGACACATTCCATAGCAAGCAACACAACTGAAATTATGGTTCCAGTGACAAAGCAAACTTTGAGACAAAATTGAGACAGCGAAATTAGCAATTGCGAATAAGGTCAATGTGATGACGCCATTCCAAAAAAGAACTCAAGGAACAACACTTTCTCTGAGCTCAGGATGATAAACGAGCTTCCTTTTCAGCTCCCATGATTCAGGACACTTCACTTGCGTCTTTTCAGCTCTCCAACAGGAGCCTGAATGAACGATGATCAAGTCCTGTCTAATTTTGACACCACTGTTGCTTTCAGTATCACTGAATAAAGGCTCTTAAATGAGAGAAGCTCCGTTTTCAGACAAAGCCCAAACAATGATTCCATGTGTACAGGATGTTTCACAAAGAACACTGTCACTAAGAAGGAAGACCAGTGGGAAAATGAAGGTGTAGAAGATGTGCTGAGAGAAAACATAACTTCCTTTAGACAAGGCTGGATACTTTTGTCTGTGCTTCTGCGATCCACAGGAACAAACTCCGGAAAAGTTCACTGTGCATCAGAATAGGAGATACATAGCTGCATAGAGTTGTTGGAGTAATAAAAGTGAAGGCAGAATTTTTTTCCCTTTGGTTCGTTTGAACAATTTGCTGACGCTTTTCAAGAGATGTTTACATATATAATGTGAATAGAAAATAGTTAAAAAATAGTTAAAACCCTAGTTACCTAAAGTTACTTTACAGAAAGCAACAAGTGTAACATGGGGACACACGCAATCTTACAGCTCACGTTCACCCGCATTTGGTTGTGGAAAGCAAAGCATCTAAAGGCTTCAGAAGCAAATGGTAGTATGAATATTGAATACTGTATCTATAACCAACCTTGTTTTGTATTCTCAATAAAGCCATATTTTGGAGAGCTGATAAGCCAAACAAGCAGATCCCTCTTGGAAGTGTCTGGATCAGATGCGACGATGTCATTGGCTGACAGCTGGACTCGACCTCCCTCTTGGACCTGCCAGAAAAGTTTAAGACTCATTGGTTTAAGGCAATAATATTTACATTTAATCATGTACTAGACCATTATCCAGATTGACTTACACCTTGTACAATCTACAATCCAAGCAAACATGAGTTAAGGGCCTTTCTCAAGGATCCAACAGTGGCAGGAATAAGATTTGAACCCTGGACCTTCTGGTCCATAGTCCAGTACCTAAACTCCAATACTACACTATATACTACAAGACCCTATCATATAATACAAAAGAATACAAACTTCGAGAGAACTCTCACCTTAATACTGCTACGTACGGTCACTACAGGTGGCTGCTGCTGCACAGAGGTTATAGTAATTGTACACATCTGGTTGTCCAAGCGGTTGTTCTCACCATCGTATACAATGAAGTGGAAGATATCCGTAACAGGCTGGTTACCGGTTTCAAACGACGTCACATATCTGTTTTAACATACGCAAAACAATTGTATTAATTCAGTCCTATAGCTGTATTTAATTCTCCAAATATTACTGACACTAATATTAAATTTATTATAAAAAAATTATTATTAAAATTACTATTCCTAAAGTTACTAAATTAAAACTACTACTATTATTATTAGGGATGCACAAATATTGAATTTATTGGGCCGATATGATAACCGATTATCAGCACATTGTTGTGGCCAATATTAAAAACCGATAATTTAACCTTATCGATATTATAATCCATACATGAACTGCTGTTAAAAACTGGATCAGTAATTCATTTTACATAGCAATAAAATGGGTAAATCAGACACGATGATTACTGTAAACATAAGTTGCAGTTCACTCAAAGGAAATATGGTTTTGTTCCATTTTATTTTCTAATCTTCATTTAAAAAGGAAAGAAACTCTTTTTAGCCTGGAACAAGCAACAACAAGAACAAGTTTTCTCATCTTAGGACCCAAGAAATAATATAACTGTATATATAACTACACAAAGAAAAAAACAAAACAAAGAAATATTCATATATAAATGTAAGCCTATAGTAAATATCGATGGTAATATCAACTAAAACTCTCAGACCATAACTGAAAAAATCCATATTATCAAATAATAAATTGGCCATCGATATATCGTGCATCACTAATTATTATTGATAGTATTAATAATCAATTTTTTGGAAGAACTATATACTATAGTTTTTACTATAGAACTAAACAAACAAATGTAGCAAGACAGCAAAAGCTCTTAAAGTTTGATCAAGAGCAGTGGTCAAAACCATCAAACGCTGCACTGAAAGTGGCTCTTATGGAAATTGTTCCAGGAAAAACTGCTGCAGATGCCAAGCATATTAGTCTCAATCAAAATCACCTGTTAACGGCACCACAGATTACAGCTGATATAAATGCCTAATGGAGCTCTAGCAGCAACATCAAATAGTTGATTTGTATTACATTACTGCCTCAAGGCCTTTTTGTGAGGTGAATAGAATAGCTAAAAGAGAGATAAATGCATTAAAAGCAGACACATTTTCACTGGTACTGTGTAAGACTGACATGAATACTGTACCGAATCTTGTGGTGGTTAATGTCATCCATTGTGAATGAGGAATACTCGTGAAGTTCTTCATGATTGGATTCTGAGATGGCTTTTGTAAGGATCCCGTACATGGGCAACGAAACCAGCTGGATACGAACTTTATCGTCTGACGAATCGTTGTCCTGGAAATGATTCGAAATACAGATGAAATGTTACATGAAAACTAAATATCACTGCATAGAACATAAATACTAAGGACTTTTCACTATATTTCAACTCACAACATAAGCCAGGTGTGAACGCCTGATGATGGTACTGCTCTTCTCTGCCACTTCCATGGAGAGCAAGGCTTCTGGGTCACGTCTGGGCCCATCACCTCTCACCTCTAAAACAATCACTTGCACTGTGGTGGAGGACATGGAGATCCCGTCTGTCACCGAGAAGATCATGGAATCCTCCTCAGTGCTGATACCAGAGTGTTTGTACTGAAGGACATTCTTAGTGATGTCACCGAAGGTGAAAGTATCACCTGTAAGAGAGACCAAAGTGTGGTTGGTTAACAGCTGTAAGGAATTTTTTTGGAAAGTAAGTTTGTATGGACCTACCGGCAAACATCGGGGTCTGTGAGTCATAATCCACTCTCAGGAGTGCCCCATGCAATGGAACCTCCACCAGCTCAAACTCCAACTCGTCTGGAGCTGTGTCAGCATCTGTCACCGATAATTGCTGAGCACCTTCAAAATCACAGTTAATAGCACTGTTAATCACAGCACGCAATAATGTGTGCTGATCAAATATCTGTTGAATTATGTCCACAGGACAAGCTGCGACAGGAAAGTGGCTCAGATATACGAGGTGGAACAGGTTCAGTTTTTCCTTCAAAACAAGTTGGAATTTGTGCTACAAAGTTTTTTAATCCAACCTAGCATTTTAATCAACACAATGTCTACCTAGTCTTTCATGTGCTATCAAGTAATGGTTTTTCAGTTTCTTTTAAAGCTAGTACCATTAATAAGTCGATTAAGTTCTAAAACCGTGCAAAACAGTTCAACTCGTGGCTAATTTGAACAGGTATTTAATTTTTCCAACATACTTTAAATCTTAGGCATCTTACAGTTGTTGATTTCTGTAACTTTAGGTAATTATTTTCTCCAACAATGAAGGTTCACATAAAACATAGAAAAATCTTTCAGTAAATGTGCATAAAGATGTTATATTTAAGTTTTCTTTCTTCTCAGTAAACAAATCAGCTTGTGGTACTGATTAGGTTATCATCCGCAACAAATCTTATTAATTAGGAAAAGTACAACACATGAAACCTGGTTTATTGATTTCTGAACTTTCCTAAGTTAAAACGTTAGTATTAAATCATTAAAATCATTAAAAACAAATATAAACTTTTCTTCGTATTATTATTTATATTATGAACTGAGGTCTGAAAACACAGTGTCTTCCTTGTTATTTTGAACAGTTGTCATTTGTAGCGAATGAATGATCATCATTTGTGCAAGTAAATATTTTTATTTGCAATCTGTCAGCCGCTTATAGTACCTACAAATAGTAAAACCAGAGAGATAGATCATTTTGCAATGGTTTCTTAATTTTTTCCAGAGTGTATATATGTGTACAGTGGGGCAAAAAAGTATTTAGTCAGCCACTGATCATGCAAGTTGTCCTACTTAGAAAAGTGAGAGAGGTCTGTAATTTTCATCATCGGTACACTTCAACTATGAGAGACAAAATGAGAAAAAAAAAATCAGGAAATTACATTGTAGGATTTTTTAAGAATTTAATTGTAAATCATGGTGGAAAATAAGTATTTGGTCACCCACAAACAAGCAAGATTTCTTTTATCTGTATAAAAGACACCTGTCCACAGCCTCAAACAGTCAGACTCCAAACTCCAAAGAGCTGTCGAAGGACACCAGGAATAAAATTGTAGACCTGCACCAGGCTGGGAAGAGTGAATCTACAATAGGCAAGCAGGTTGGTGTGAATAAATCAACTGTGGGAGCAATTGTAAGAAAACGGAAGACATACAAGACCACTGATAATCTCCCTTTATCTGGGGCTCCATGCAAGATCTCATCCCGTGGGGTCAAAATGATCATGAGAACAGTGAGCAAAAATCCCAGAACTACACGGAGGGACCTGATGAATGACCTGCAGAGAGCTTGGGACCCAAAGTAACAAAAGGCTACCATCAGTAACACACTATGCCGGAGGGACTCCGATCCTGCAGTGCCAGGCGTGCTCCCCTGCCTAGGCCAGTACATGTCCAGTCCCCATCTGAAGTTTGATAGAGAGCATATGGATGATCCAGAAGAGGATTGGGAGAATATCATGTGGTCAGATGAAACCAAAATAGAACTTTTTGGTAAAAGCTCAACTTTCCGTGTTTGGAGGAAGAAGAATGCTGAGTTGCATCCCAAGAAACACCATACCTACTGGGAAGCATGGGGGTGGAAACTTCATGCTTTGGGGCTGTTTTCTCTCAAAGGGGACAGGACGACTGATCCGTGTTAAGGGAAGAATGAAAGGGGCCCATGTATTGTGAGATTTTAAGCCAAACCTCCTTCCATCAGTGAGAGCATTGAAGATATGCAACGTGGCTGGGTCTTCCAGCATGACAATGATCCCAAACATACCGCTCGGCCAACGAAGGAGTGGCTCCGTAAAAAAATCATTTCAAGGTTCCTATAGTGGCCTAACCAGTCTCCAGACCCTCAACCCCATAGAAAATGTGTGGAGGGAGGTGAAAGTTCATGTTGCCCCAAAACATCACTGCTCTAGAGGAGATCTGCATGGAGGAATGGGCCAAAATACCAGCTACAGTGTGTGCAAACCTGATGAAGACTTACAGGAAACGTTTGACCTCTGTCATTTCCAACAAAGGTTATGTTACAAAGTATTGATTTGAACTAAATTTATTGACCAAATACTTATTTTCCACCATAATTTACAATTAAATTCTTTAAAATCCTACATTGTGATTTCCTGGATGTTTTTTTCTCATTTTGTCTCTCACAGTTGAAGTGTACCTATGATGAAAATTATAGGTATACATAATACATACATATCCCAGTATATATATACATAAAATGTCTACTTAATAATATCCAATATTCTGTCTATTATGTTCTTGATAGTAAAGACCTTTGGAAAAACGCAAACTAAGTAACACTGAGATCCAGAACATTCACTCTTCTACAATGATTTAAATAAATACTTTCAGCTCTAATGTAAAGTTAAAAATTAACATACTTGTACTCTAGAGATTAGGCAAATATGCTTGTTTAAGCACTGACTGAAAAACACTGCCCTAAGGTTAAATCTCAACCAGACATATTCTAACAAGTTACGACTAATCAGAAACAAAGCAATAATTTTTTTTTTCTTCGCCAAGATTAATAATACACAGGCCTGCACATGTATAATCAACAATGCAAATGTGGTGCCAGTGTCCTTATCCTGAGGGTGAAACTGCTAGTAGGTGTCATGCTGAAATAAATTATACTTTACTGCCATCTGTACCTCCTTTGCATTGCCATGAAGAAGGGGTACAGATCTGGGAAGCTTAATGAGGTTTGCCTCTGATGTTTTAGGTAGAACTATTTTTGGCAATATAGCTATGTATTTCTTCTCAGAGTTCAACTTTGGATCTTTTACCCTTTTGCTTCAAGCCGTTGACATATTGGCAATAAACGTCCTACAGGTAAACAAAGATGGTTATCATGTTTGGACATGTGATTCTGTCAAAAATATAGCAGTAAAGTTAGGCTCAATCTCTTTTACCCTTGTCTCCTCTCTAAAGTTGTCCATAAACCATTTCCATATTTAAATCTGCTCTTTAATACAAAGTGAGTTTAAGAAACTTAGCAGCACAAAATTGTCCTCCAGTTAAATTCATTACCACAGTATTCTCAACAAAGTGGCAAATATCCTGCATTTAAGAATGTCCAATCTAGATTCTCTGTTCTATCTTCACACTAATACTGGCAATCAGGAACTAATGACTAAAACGTCTCAGAACTGGGGTCTGGTCATATGGACGAGTACACCTTCTATCTCAAATCAGCTGGCACAAACCAGTAAGTGCTGTAATGATGACTTTCTCACCGACTGAAGCTCTGCCTCCCACGTTAACCTCGAGCACCGGGTCCAAGATCTGAAATACTGGAGGCTGGCTGCTGATGGTTAGCAAATAGCAGGATGGAAAAGTCGTACTCCGGAAGTGGTATGCGTTCCATCAGACACTGCAACGTGAAAAGTTCAGATATTTTCTTACTCATACTCACGCACAGTACGAAGGTTCAGCCATCAGTATGTGCTACGTAAAACGACAGTCACCTCGACACCTCAATCTAGGTGCAAATTAGGTTTGTGATTAATATGGAATTCAATTCAAATTGCCGTACATAATAGCCCTTTCAGTTCTCACACTCTAACAAGTTACAGCTTATCAAGCTGTCAAGTGTATGAAAAGTGGGTTTTCCAGGAAGAAAGCAAAGGAACTCAATTTAGCTGAAGCAAACAGGCCACTGTTCAAATTGAAGGATGGAAAACGCGGAGGGGAGCAATCAGTCGATGCTGAGATCAACACGGGGCCCAGTGCAATTTACAGCAATCCATATCACTACACATCATATGTGTCAGGAAAAATAGAAAAGAGACAGTGACAGTGGCAATGAAAAAAAGCATCAGGAAACTGAGAAAAGACCTGAGAAAAGAAGTAATTAAGTCGTGTTAACCACTTTTCCCCACTTTCACACCAATGTACGATTAGCCATGTTTAATATTTTGCACAAAAATTCTTCAGAAACAGCGCCATTAAAACATAACATACAAAAAATAATTGTATTTACATGAAGGAACAAGCTTACCGTATTTTTCGGACCATAAAGCACACAGGATTATAAGACGCAATATCAACGATCGGCTGCTAACGGGTATATTTTTCATACATAAAGTGCACCGGGTTATAAGGCGCATGAAATGAAACAAAACTCTTAATTTTCCGTCTGAAACTCAGTTTGGTCTTTACCTGGCGCAGGGCGTCTTCTTTGCTTCCTCCACTTCCGTACCATTGATTCGTTAATGTTGAATTCTCTCGCAGCTGCTCTATGTCCGTGTTGTACTGTGTGACTGATAGCGTTGTGTTTGAAATCCGCTTCGAAAATGAATGAATGAATGCACGTACCCTAATGCTGAAGCACATACCGTATTACTCCGCGATGCTGCGCACTACGGTTGCCGTAAGCTTCGTAATTTACCAAGACGGTGCTGAAACATTTTGACAGATTTATGAGTGCCGTGTACCATCTACAATCGGTTCTAGGTCAGAAAGCACAACCACAATTAATTCATACATTAGACGCACTGCATTTTAAGGCGCACTGTCGACTTTTGAGAAAGTTAAAGGATTTTAAGTGCGCCTTATGGTCCGAAAAATACGGTAATTGATATTCAGGCTATTTTTCTTACAATCCTTTGACAAATTACTTTCCAAATACACGTAGTCGATTGTTAATGGGGTACCCCTGCTCTACTGGCACACTACAGATTAGTGGTCGACCAATTTGGGTTTTTTTAATGGCCTTTGCCGAAATTTAGAGAGCTGGGTGTCCGATTCCCAATATATAATGGCGATATCTTTTTTTTTTTTTTTCCAACTGATTAAACTAATAATAATAAATGAGAAAAAAAACTGTAAACTAAAACATCAATCAAAAGTTTTCTTGCACTTAACAACCTTTATTACTTAAAAACATTTATTACTCGTTACTTAAAAACAAAAAGTTAAAATATTTTGCTCTACCGATGAGCCATACAGGCTCAAATCCCATCATCTGGGTTCCACAAAGGTTCTGTTCCATCCGGGTCTGGGGCACGCTATCAAACCAGGGGTGTCCCGCAGTAATTAGTCATCACAGGCTATATATTAATTGGTCTGTATTCACAGGTCGTGCTATATAAGACTCATAAGAAAACATGATCGTGATACTTCTGTTTCACAGGTTTGCAGGGTTTACATAACTTTGTTTACTCACACAAAATATTATCTGGCATTTTGCTAAAGCATGCTCAAATAGAGAACTGGCTCCAGAATCTGTATCTCTGGCAGACACTGGGTCATGTGTGTGTTTCAGAGTGATGGCTCTGTAGTGAGGTTGTATCCTCCTGTCAGACGAAATACCAAGTAAAGCATACAGTGTTAGAGAAGAAAAGAATTGGAGATAAAAGTCATATCCCATAGAATAGACCCCATAAACAGACGAAGGAAGAAGCTGAAGAGGGAAAAGGTTATTGTTTGTGAAAGGAAGCCTTATAGAATGTAAAAAATGAATACTGTGATTGAAGGAGAGAGAGAGAGAGAGAGAGATGCAAAAAATGCTGGCTAAGCAATATACCTGTAAAATGGAAGTTGACTGACTCTGGCAGGCCTGAAGAGAGGAAATAGTGTCAGTGAGGCATGCAATCAAAAGTCAATACCTCAGTAACTGTCAACAGTGCCGTGTCCGCACAGTTTGTATATGATTGCTTCATGTTAGGTTATTTAAAGCCCATGTTGCTGACAGAATTCATACCGGAACTCACACACAAGAACTCCAGTAGAATAGTAATAAACCTATATGGTTGTATTGATCCAATGCTAAGTACAGTACACATATATGGCTAACCTAAAAAGCTAGGCTGGTGTCAGATTCACTGACATATCGTTTAACAGACATCTTTTTATGGCTTACAAATGATACAACATTACAATCCAAGCAATGGTGGGTTAAGGCAATTGCTCAAGGACGCAATAGTGGCAGCTGGAAGAGGTGAACCTTCAGGTCCATAGCTAGTACCTTAAACTCTAAGCCTCCACTGTCTGAGGATTTTACAGTCTCAACATGCAAATACAGCAAATACTATTTTGAAGAATTACACAATCATAATCAAGCCTGTATTATTTTCATAATCTCAATTAAGTGTATGGAAGTCAATATCGGATCAGTATTATCATAATTTGTATGTTTTGATATTGTATGAAAAGCTGAACACGGAAATACTTCATTTGTGCTTAACTGCAGCACCATGCAAAAGTCTTAGACCACCACTACATTCGATATACCAGGTTTAGCAATGGTGTAATGGCCATATATAATTATTTCTCAGTCTCTTTATTAGAATACAACCAGAAAATACAGGAAATTTGTAAGAAGTATTAAAAAACAAACAAACAAAAAATCAGTAATCCGTGTGACCATCTCCTTACACTTCATCGAGATGACAAGTTGACCCTTCTACAGTCTGAAAAAGCGTGATCAGGAATAGTTTCTTTGGGAGGGTAGCAGCCAAGACACCACAAAGCTCACAAAGATTAAAATGTAGATCAGTTGAAAAGGGTATTATGTAGTGACGAATCCAACATATGTAGTATTATGTAGTGATGTAACTTGACGCATTCGAACATGAGCTCACCATTTAAATGTGGTTACACTTCTTTCTGCATTCACTTCAGACTAAGTACTGGTAATCGACTAAAGATAGCAAAGGACAGTCTTGTTTTTTTCACAGAATTGTGTATGTTGCTATAATCAGTGTTGCTATAATCAGTCCAGAGTTTTCTGTAGCACTCTGCCTTCTTTTTCACCTTCATCAGTGCAGACTGTCCTCTCGATACGACCTTTGCTGGGAGCAATATTAAATGGCATTCAGACATTTTGCCATTTCATGGCATGATGAGCATCCACTGCACCATTTTATCTCTACAATCCTTTTGACTTATGAGAAACTGATAGACCAGAGATTCAAATGCGTTCCAGCGTTGGCCTAAATAATTGATCAGCATGTCCCATAAAGACAAATTTGATTTGGTGTGTTAGTCTAGGGTTAGTACTATGATTTGGATGTTCAGGCCAACTAATTGTTGGTACATTTAAAAACGTCTGGTGGTTTTAGTCTGTCATCTGACTACCATTTCTTCTTTCCAATCTATGTATGCATAACTACTATCAGGATCTCTTGGCATGTGCAGTGTTTTGTGTCTCTTTTAGCAATGATTGTTTATACTGCCAATAGCTAATCCCTGTTTATCCTGGTCAGCGTTGTGTTGGGATCTTGGAATTTTTGTCCTTCCCTCCTTGAGACACAGCCAGCAGTGCCAGGATTGCCAGGACTAAGCCAGGAAACCCTGGGTACTACCTAAACAATGTTACAGATGGAGTGGGCATTGGAAAACATGATACAATACGCATCACGATACATGGGTCACGATACGATTATATCACGATACACTTCGATACGATGCATATTGAGATATTCCACATAGTTCACTGAAAATATAAAAACAGCTGAAATACAAGTTATGGTGTATGATCTGAGTTGTGACATCTACAGGAGCCGAAATCATAGTTTACACAGTTTTTTCTTCCTTCAAAAAATAGATATTTTAAGCTGAAAAACGATCTAGTAAATCACAAAAATAAATACCACAATATACTGCTGTATCGATTTTTTAGCATCAACATTTTTTTAGCATTTTATAGTATCAACAGACAAGGCCTGAGCAAATAATGAACAGACGAAAACCGCTACCACTAATGCAACAGCGTGACAGAAGACGTACCGGTGAAGGAATACTGGTAAAGCTCCTGCAGATGTGATGGAGCTTGTGGTGGCCTGTAGATTATTTTCCCAGCATCTACATCAGCCTGGGTGAAGAAGTGGACATGATTGTAGGGTCTGTCCTTATGCTCCAGGGTTCCTAAAAAAGACAATCAGAATTTTGAATCACTGGAGACATCAGGTGATCAAGTAGCCTCTTCATAGACAAGACTGGATCAGAACATATTAGTACTGCATTTTCCCCAAAAACATGTTTACAGTATTACAAAAAGTCACGATTTGAATCTTTCTGTGCTACAAGCATGGCACAAATACAAACCCTCTTGTCCTTTCACAGTACATAAAATAAAGCCAGCCAAAATCGTATCACGCATAACCTCATATTACACATAACAAGTGGGTACAAGACCAGGTATGCACTCACATCATGTTTATTCTAACGCCTATACTGAGGTTCATAGTCTGAACACCAGGTAGAGGTCAAAACACAGACTGGCATCAAACTGACCAGTGTAATCCATAATCAAACAACCAGCCAGACATACCAAGGTCGGAACCAGACAAAACTAAAGACGACAAACAGAGCCTGCCACGTTTCCAAAACGTGGGTTGCGTGATTTGAGCTCTATATGAACATCTTACAATGTTTTCAGATATCGGTTTAGATAGGGTTTGGTGGGAAAAGGGATAGCATGAGACCAGACATGACACAGATAATGCACTAATCTCCAGATTCTACATCTGAGCAGTGTAGTCCATAATCAAACAACCAGCCCCGGATAACAATGCACCACCTGCAGCGAATAGACTTAAATACAACATTTGAACTATTAACAAGTCAATAAATGTCCGAGGCCTTACAAAAACATCAGTGGACCACCTGGAAAGGTGTTCAAACTTTTGCACTTGAAAGATGTCACGTGTAATATAGAGCTGTCAAATGGAAAAAATACATAGTGGTGTTAACAGTACTAGTTTTATTATTATTTAATTCATTATGTTTTTCTTCTTTAAAAGGGACAGTGGTAGCCTAGCGGTTAAGGTACTGGACTGTGGACCAGAAGGTCCAGGGTTCAAATCCCACCTCTGCCAACCTGCCACTGTTGGGTCCTTGAGCAAGGCCCTTAACCCACAATTGCTTGGATTGTAAGACTGTACCAATTGTAAGTCACTCTGGATAAGGGCGTCTGCTAAATGCTGTAAATGTAAAAGCAATACATAACCATGTGTGGACATAAGCTTCAGCATAATGTATTACACACAAAAAAAACCACCAATACACGCTTAAAACAAAACATTCATGACATTCAGCACTCTTCTTTATCTGACGAAATCCGCTGTCACACAGTAATGAGCAAATCTGTATAAATAAGAAAATGACCGAAACCACCCCATAACCTAATGGTGCTATATGTTGGAAATAGCTATTTGGGGACCATTTTGAACACAGCCCATACATACAGGAGAATAGTCAAGTAACAAATATGTGATTTAACACAATTAAAGAAATAATAACATTATCTGTAAAAATATGTCATTGAGGCTTGTTCCCTGCAGTTGCTATGTTAATTTCTTTTTATTTAGAGAATTTATAAAATGTACTATGACCACAGGTGTCCAAACTATACTTCGACAAGAAGCTGCAGTGTACTGTTATTTAAATTTTTTTTAAATGCAAACTGATCCACTGAAGATAACTATTAAAATTAAAGGTCACTCCAACCTTTTTTACATGTTAATAAAAGCAAATGAGTGACTCCTCACTGTGAAACGATTAAAAAATATATTTTTTAAGAAATTTGAAAATGGTGGCACTGAAAATATTTGTAACGAGGGCAAACTAGAGGACACTAGCATGGGAAGTGACAAGGACTCACAAACAAAGAACAAAACACAAGAGTTCACAGAGAGATAAACAGGAAAGAAACTTTTCAAATGTCAAATGTCGCTTCCTAACAAGTGGAAACTTGCTACAGCTGCAAGTATTCTGGCGAGCTGGAGAACACCTTACTTTCTACCAAGCCAGGCAGACTTAACTGGGAAGCTGGTAATGTGACAATGGTATCTTAGTCGAATCTGAACTGGTATTACGACATGTGGCAAACAAAACATTTGCATCTAGTTATGTCCCTATATGCAAATACATTCTGGTATTCCACTCATTTAGTCAAAAATAAGTCAAAAATGGTGGATGTTAGGGGAGTATTTTCCATTTGCAAGTTAATTCCATCGGGGATTGCTGATAAGTTAAGGTACCGTAGGTATGACTAAAAAAAAAGAACATGCAATTACTCACTTAACAGAGAACAATTTGCAGTGTTTTTCACTTCTAAACAATAACATCTGCAGTTTGTATGTAAGCACAACTGGCCTGAAACGTCTAAAGGTTTCGATTACCTTGGCCAGGAGGTAGCAGCTTGGTGACGTTATAGATCAGTTTGTTGCTTGGCGTTTCCGAGTCAGTGAAAGACAGAACAGAGGATGTTATCGGGGTAACGCGATCTTCCAGTGCCTGCACACACACACACACACACAATGAACACTTATCAACAAGAGAAGCCTTCCAGATGAAACACAATAACGTCTGGAGATAACACAGATCACGTTAGCTTTATTACATGTCTGAACAACAGACAGGATGACCTACACAAAAAATGGCTGTGCACATAAAACAATTGAGAATTCATCTCAGGTTAGATACTGTAGAGTTCAAAAGTGGGACTACTATCAATATCTGTTTTCTTTTAATTAGTTATAGCTAAACTACGCTTATACATTTTCAAACTTATAGATATATCTGAATACCCATCTACCATTTGATTATTAAAAAAAAAAATTGTAGTGATACCATACACAGCAGAACCTTGCTATCCAAACACCTATTATCTGAATTAACACCATAATGTATATATATATATATATATATATATATATATATATATATATATATATATATATACGTATGCAATGTAAGATGTATATTTTACATTGATCTGTAGGTCAGCTCCTGCAGTTAGCTGAGGTAGACCTGGAGTCTGAGGCATCACTCCAATTGAGAAGGTCTGAGTGTCGCTCGGTGTGTCCAGGAAACCTTCAGCAGACACCTGGAAAGACAAACACACCAGGTTACATTAATTCATATATGTCTCTTATGTTACACAATAAAACTAATGGGGTTTGTGCATTTCAAAGCTGTTCTATTACTAGAAATGTGTAGGTAGGCCGCATAATCGCACATCAATCCCACATCTCAACATTTATCATTATGTCTAAACCACTGCCATCTTCTACCAACACATAGCAATTTTAGATAATAAATTTGAATTGCACTCCTTAACTGCACTCTTTTAATGATGCAGTAAAGAGACTGAGATAAAACAGTAGAGAGAAATGTTTTTTTTCTTTTTTCTTTTGGAGAGGAGAGTGCCAAAGACGATTACTGTCAGACATAACAAGCGCTTAAGTATTTATTGAGAATAGGAGCTTTAGTGTTATGTTAGTTCAGCCAAGTACATGTTAAGGGAGGGAGATTTTAATAGCAAAAGAGGACAAATTAGATGCCTGCATGATGGTGAACTAGGAATTAGGTAAATGGAAAGAACAGACAGCTTATTTTAGAAACATGCCTCTGAAACCTCCTACTGACATAAAAGAAATTTGCCCGAAAATTGAATGCTGTATCTGAATACGTAAATAGAGGTAAGCGTTGTTTAAGGTCCTTCTGATCAATGTCCATTCGCTTTAATTGCCAAAGTCTTAAGAATTATATTATTCATGTCTGAATGACAGAAATCAAGTACGAGAGAACCCTTGCGACACCTGCTGACAGACTCGTAGTCTTGAAAAGCAGAAAGAAACAAGATATTGTATACTTTTCGTTTCCAGTAGTTGCTGTTACGGTTCGCCTGGCAAACCACCAAAAACGAGGGGTATTAGGACCCAATATGCAGTTAGCTCCAAAAAGGTAAACCAAAAAGGGAAAAAAGGGGATGAAGTGGGAATGGCGGTGTGTGAGTACAGGTGTAGTTTAGTCACACACGTTGCACTGATTGGGTAAGCTATAAGCATACCTCGTCTTGAATTTCCCTCTGGGATCAATAAAGTATCTATCTATCTATCTATCTATCTCTCTCTATCTATCTAACACATAAGCTCAGAGCGGCGCGCAGAGAGTAAGAACTGCCAAACCTACAGTTCAATGTGATTCAGCCCACGGAACGCTCAGGGGCCGGGAGAACAGCGATCGGGAGAACAGCGATCGGGACCACAGCGCTACAACATGCGGAATCCTAACAAGCGCTGAAATTCACAAAGCACTGGCTTCCGGAGAAGCTGTCCCTAAACACGCCAGCGATTGGGCGCATGTGAAACACGCGATGAGCCGGTTAGGGACGAAGGGGTGGAAGAATAGCCACGAGCAAGGGAAATGCTTCACCCTTCTCTAGCCGCTAATCCCTGGCTTACCTCGGGCTTTTTGACCCTATGTGACCAACCTCCTAAAGCGAGATAGGTCTACCGTTAAAGCCTAACAGGGCCCGGAAAAACAATACCACCTAGTAGAAAGCGATAAGGCAGCAAGAAGGCGAATGGTGTGACACCTGCCAAGCTCAGAGGTGATCTTAAATACCTAAACTGGCAGGTGTTGCCCATTTTCGCAATTACGCAGCTTTCAGACATCGCTGCGTAATTGCGGACAATCGCATGCGCAATTGTGGTTGCTGTCAGGATCCCAGAGATGTTAACTGAACTGACGCTGTCCCCTAGGGTCGGTTAGAAGGTGTGACCCCTAACAGTTGTTGAAGTTGTTGTTATAAAAGACATAAAAATAAAAATAACTTTATTGTACAATGCAGTACTGTACTTCATATTGTGTTATAATTAATATTATTCTTTCATTCCTTGTTCAATTAGCAAGCTCGCATGTAACCGTCATATTACCAAGAACACACCAAAAACACAAAGCATTATTTTGTAATCATGCCCTAAAAAATGTTTAAAGCTCAACCCGGTTACTGTTTGCATGCTTTTTGCTTGCTACCTGAAACTGGAAGGTGTCCTTCTGCGTGCTTCCCCCATAATGCCGATACCACACGGTACCCTCGTTGACATCTTGCTGGGTGAAGGTGGAGGCTGTGGTTGTATCTGTGCCCGCTGGAAAAACCTGCCAGGCCTCCACCGGGCCATCAGCCGGCATGGGTGCCAACACAATCTCACCTACAAGCACACAGATGTAATTATTACGTTTGAACAAAAACATCTGTGAAGCTGTATTAGAGAGGTACTTTCACAAGGCATACTTTTCTCATCAAAAAGTTTCTGATTTCTGTTATTTCATTTGAATTATTATATTTGTAAATATGTTCTCTCTGTTAATATTTATTTAGTTTCCGTTTATTTAAACTATTAGTATGAACTTATCATCAGATAACATTGTTCATTGTTAAATATATTTGTTACGGTTTGCCTGGGTAACGGATGACCCATGTAAAATAAAATAAGGGGTTTTAGGACCCAAGTGCAGCTTGCTCCATATGGAAGGGATCAAACAAAAATGAAATAAATACAATAGAAATTTAAAAGGGATAATGTGTGGAACAATAAAGCTGCGCCTGGCTGAGGCTGGCAGCTGGGAATCAAACCCTGATCAGTGACATCAGGGTCCGATGCCTTTTACCAGCACGCTACGTGGTCACTGAAGGTATATGCGAGAATATGGAGCTTAAAGGCCAAAAACAAGGGCCGCACAGAAGCGGACTTGAAAATAACAGTAATAATTTGCAAAATGTTAAATAAAAGAGGAAAAAGAAAAGCCACTAACAGCGCTTAGACTGCTGTGACGAACAAGGAAAGCGAATGAAACTCGAAGCTTTAACGTGCGTCAAGTCTGCATGTTTGCAGCGAGCAGAGAACCCAAATGGAGAAGGGGGAAAGCATGACGCTCTGAGCTTCGGTGAATCCTCAGGGAATCCCGGAAGCATGAGAGGCAAGTCACAGTTCTGCGCATGCGCAGCATGACACGGACGTAAAATGAGGGACGAGCGTGAGCGTGGAACTTATATCCCCGCTCGCTTAAGGGGAGGATAAGCCCAGTAAGGAGAGCAGGTTCAGTAAGTGAAAAGCGGAGGGTTAGCATTGCCGCAGCGAGCGAGCCAAAGCCGCTGAAGGAGACGGTGAGACTGCAAAGGTAGCAAGAGGAGAGGGCGGCGAGATTTGACCTTACTCTAACCGGCTAAGCCCTGACATGACCTCCGGCCTCCTGACCTGACCGTCTCCTAAAGGAGATATCCCTAACACATGCAAGAGCACGCATGAGACAGGTGAGGTCTTGAAATACAGCGAGGGTGTGACAAGCAACGCTGCTCAGGCATGCCATTATATACCTGAGCCAGCAGTTGTCATCAATGATGCAATCAGGGGCGATTATAGTCGGCGCATGCGTGCTCGGGACTGTAGTACCACTCCTGGCGCGTCTATCAAGCCAATGCTGCCATCTACCGTCACCAGCGTGGCTCCTTACAATACTATCTAAGCCTCTGAAGGAGGATGGGTCCCTTATTGAGTCTTGGTCCTCCCACAGACTCTTCCTTATAACGGTGAGGGAGTTTTAGGCTCTAGGCTTGCTCAATTTGGGACTGTCTTCTAAAATTGTAAAGCTGTTTTGAGACAATGCGTCCGTTGGAAATCCATTGTAAAAATGGTCTAAAATGGGCTAAAATTACTCCAAGCCGGTGTGCAAGACTATAGTTCACACCAAAAACTGAAAGCAAAGGTTCACATACTTTTGCCATGCACTAATATGTAATATTGGATTTTCCTCAGTAAATAAATGACCAAGTATAATATTTTTGTCTCATTTCTGTTCTCTTTATTTACTTTTAGGATTTAAAATCTGATTTGTTTTAGGTCATATTCATGCAGAAATATAGAAAATTCTAAAGGGTTCACAAACTTTCAAGCACCACTGTACATAAGCAAGTACATTCAGAAAAACGCATGAACTGTTTAATAATCAGATCTGTTCTGAATATCCTGGCCAGCTCTGGTGAGTGGACTACACACACACAGGGAAAGTGGATAATGAATAGTTTACAGAAGTTCCGCATGGAAGCATCTGTAATTAAGGATTTAAGAGACGTGTGGTACCGTATCGGGGCTGCTTGCTGTCAGTCTGCTGGATGGTGTAGAGGATCTCAGAATCGCTGGCTCCTTTATACTCTGCCTTGAGATGTTTGGTGGACAGCTGGACCATCCCTCCCTCCTTCACCCAGGTCTTCAGAACTGACTGCATATGTGGAGTGAGTGCATTCTACAGCAATGAAATAAAAAACAGAAAGAAAAACTATATTACCAGGAACAATAAGAGTAAGTCAATGTTCTGTTTCTATCCTAGTTCGAGCTAATTTGTACTCTCTCGCCTGAAAACAGTGGGTACTTTTATATGATATTTCGATTTTCTTGGCAATCTGATGCAAGGAATGACCATTCTGACAGAAACAAGTGCACTACATTGTTGCTTTATTGATAGGGTTTAATCTGTGCTGACAATGACAAAGCGTTCTGTAATAACCAGTTAACACTTAAACATGGTAAACTATATAAACAAAACAATCACAGAAGAAAAGCTTATCAGTTCATATATTGCTTGTAGCATACAGTGTAACTGTCAAGCACACGCTTATACTTAGTGAGCACTTCCCACCTAAAGCTCAAAGATACCATCCCTTAGATTCTATCCCGGATTCGGAGTCATCAAGCAGCCCTTTGCACTAGATATGGGCTGCTCGGGAGATAATCAAAATCTCAGAGGAATGGTTAAATGAGGCATCAGACTGGCTGAAGGAATGCAGTGGCAGCACTTCTAACACATCTGTGCTCAGGTAGATTTGTAGTGTTCACACAGCATTGGCACCGTCTCAGGTATATCCTGGAAAATATGGAGCACTGCAATGATCTTCCAATAACAAGGAAGAGGAGATGAGAAGGTAGAATCTACTGGGGGGCATAAGGAAGCCTGTCATTGTAATCAGTCGGCCCAAAATACAGCATTAGTATGTGAGATAAAACCATAAACGTCATGGAATAGTTATGAAGACTATATGAAGAATGAGTAAGGCTTCCTTTGGCTCTCAAACCAGCCTCAAACCAAGTTCTCTGTGGCATGGATTCAGCTGCACTTTCATTCTGTGAATCTCCCATTCTACCACATCAGATTGAGCTCCGGTGACTGTGAAGGCCAGTGAATGCACTATTATCATTGCCATGTTCATGAAACTTAGTTTCAGATGCTTTGTGACATTTCAAGTAGCCACTAGAAAACGGGTTAATTGTGGGCATGAAGGGGTGCACATATCGTCAGCAACAATACTCAACAGTCTGTGGCATTCAAGCAACAACTGGTGATATTAACAGGCCCAAAGTATGTCAAGAAAACATACACCACACATTTACAACACCTCCACCAACCTGGGCTGTTAACACAACTCAGACTGGATCCATGGAGTCATGCAGCTCTGTCCAAATTCTGACCCTAATATCTATATGAATTCGCAGAAATCCAGATTCATCAGACCAGGCTACGTTTTTTCATAACATCTGCCTCACTGGTACAACTTCTTGGTGTACAGTTATTAACTATTGGTAATTTAATTCCATGTACACTTGTTGTTAGTCGTGTTCTAGTCCTTGTTCAGGGTCAGTATCAGGTGACTGTGGTGGCCTAGTGGTTAAGGTGCAGGACTATGAACCAGAAGGTCTAGGGTTCAAATCCCACCTCAGCCCAAGCTGCCACTGTTGGGTCCTTGAGCAAGGCCCTTAACCCACAACTGCTTGGATTGTAAGCTTGTATCAATTGTAAGTCGCTCTGGATAAGGACGTCTGCTAAATGCTGTAAATGTAAAAAAAAAATCTCTGACCACATAATGCTTGATAACTGTATGATTGGGCAGATCTTAATATATACCCCCTAATAAAGCGGTATAGTGTATAATATCATGTTACCATTCAATAAGCCAGTGAAATACTGGAAATCTGGATAGGAAATATAGGCTTGGACTGACTAAAAACGTATCTACAAATAAGTCTCAACAAACGCCAAATGGCAAGAATTTTGGTCCAATCCAAATCAGGGATTCATCAGGCCAATATTATAGCCCGCATTGCTTCAGACAATAAAAGCTTAAAAGTTTACAATTCATTCTTTCTTTTTTATTCTTGTGAACAAACATTTTAGAGCTAAAACCTTTTCCCTGAATCAAACCACAATCAGTCTCCTGTCTCACTTTCTTTAACTTTGTCCAAAGCTTAACTGTGCCACTCAATGCCACAGGCATATACACCTGCAGACGTTTGCTTTAAATGAATCCAAATTAATTCAACCAACAGCGGTGGCAATGAATGGAAGCAAGTTCTGACATTTTTTGAGCTTATCAGTAGACTGTTCTAAATCACTGGTGTAAGAGTAATATGATACAGCGTAGCAGACCAGATTCGGGTTTTCCTGAATACATCGGAAGACGGTATGTACAGAGAGAATCTGATATAAATTCAGGAACCCTCACGAGTGAGCATAAAAAGGAGACAGTGGTGCTTGGACCAGAAACAAAGTGGAACACTCCCCTCAGTCTAGACACCCGTGGGGCCAAGGGCGACACTTGTCTGGTCTTGTTCCGGAAGCTGACCGTGCTTGAATAAGCCAGAAGTGATGATAACATCACTGTTTGTATGTATTAAGGGGCTGCCAAATACATGTCACCTGAGACACACTTAGGATATGACATCATCTGTTGTGTACCTGATAACTAAGAAGAAAGCATGACTCCCAAGGGCAATTACTCGTTGCTGTTGAAGACCTAGGGTGACAGTACTACAACGACCTTAAGACTCTCTATTGAGGCTAACAAACTGGTAATCCACTGTCAAGTAAGTTCTGAACCATTGAATAACTTGCCTGTTTAAACTGTTTTCAAGCCTGTTGAACCATGGTCAATGGTGTCACTCAAATACCAAAAACAATAAGAACACCTTTGCCTACCCTTTGAGCAATGCTGACATGGACCAGCACATTCTGGTAGCTGTATCCGTCATTGATCTGCAGAAGCAGTCTGTCCTGCTCTCCACTGGTGCCATCATGAACGTACTGCAGTTGCTCTCGTGCCAGCTCTTCCAGCTTAAAATGGGCAACCTGAGTGTCTCCATAGACTCGACTTAGACGTCCATGTTGGGGAGGTTCCAAAACCATTATTAGGACGTCTTGCGGGTTGTCGTGGTCCTCAATATGAAGAAGAGATCTTGTAAGGACAACTGCTTCACCCCGGTCAATGTAAATGGGTTGGTTGCTGACCACCAATGGTGGCTGTGGGAAAAAGGACACTAAATATCACTTTAACCAAACATTCAATAATATTTACTCAATGCGTACACATTTACGGCCTCATGAATCAACATAAGCTTTGCATAAACACAACAAGCATGCATCAGCTGTCTCTGACTGATTATGGCACTGTTTTGAGACAATAAATGAAGCTTTACAGAGGTTTAAGTGGTTATGTAAGTAACAACACAAATTCCTCAATGGTATCAAATGAGCAACCAGCCTCAACTGAGTTTTCATTATTGAGTGTGATAAAACCAGACTTCATCAACATTAGCAGTGAGGAGAGAACAAGAGTGCGAAGGATCACGGGGTTTGCTCTAAGTGGAAAGGTATTAATCTTTATTCCTGCCAGGTTTGATCTGCGTGGTGTACAGGACCACCTGGAAAGATTCCACACTTCACAGCCAAAGCAGACAAGAGGCTAATTAAAATGGCTCTTAAACAGTTTATCAAACAAAACACGGCTTAGAAAATCCAAACAAGGTGCTGTAACAAGTGAGGATGGAAGAGAACGAAACATGAAGGTTTACTGCAGACAGCAAGAGCCTGAATCTATAATGATGTGCTCTGTGTATTTCGGATTGGAAACTCTAGTCTGTTGCTGATAATGGCTGAGGGTCCAAAAAAGATTTATTCTTGAATTGACTTTTTCCTAATGGGGCATTTAAGGAACGCAAAATGCTGTGTGTTGTGTTTGTGGAGACAATGACAATGCATCACAGTAATGTATGCAATATGCTGTAATGTACTGCATTATAATGTTGCACACACAGATTTATTTGTATCAGTGTTCACCACATCTACTGTACTCACCATTGGCATCAACTTATATGCACATGTATTCATTCATTCATTTTCATGCCCACTAAACCCATTCAGGGTAGGTACCCTAGACAGATCACCAAATCCATAGTAGGGCATATGCACACTGAGACACTTTAGAGACACCATTTACATTACATTACATTTACAGCATTTAGCAGACGCCCTTATCCAGAGCGACTTACAACTGATACAGTCTTACAATCCAAGCAATTGTGGGTTAAGGGCCTTGCTCAAGGACCCAACAGTGGCAGCTTGGCAGAGGGATTTGAACCCTGGACCTTTTGGTCCAGAACCTTAACCGCTAGGCTACCACAGTACCACCACACTAACAAAGACACTAACCCATGTCTTTGTAATATGGGAGGGAAAGTCACCCAAACAGGGGGAGAACATGCAAACTCCACACAGTCAGAGAAAATGGTTGCCTAATTAAACACATGCCTAGAAAACCACAACATATCAATTCAGCTAAAACATTCACACCAGGATTGCACAGCGCCTTGGGATTTTAATTTACAAAGATGCTGTCAAACTATTGCCAGTTAGATATGAAATGATATTTCATTTTAACTGAAGCTCTCACGCAATTCTGCACTTAACTTATTTGTACAGGTGAGTGGTGCCCACAGGCTAAGATTAACAGTGCCAATATTTATCATTCCCACATTCCCAAGACTTAGTGTCTGCCTCTCTGTAGCAGTGGTTATGGTTATTTGAATATTCAAAGACAGGTAATAATCTGAGGGGAAAAACTATAATCTGACCAGAGGTGTAAAGCTTTTTGACAATACAATAACCAGGATGTAGAACAATGTATTTATTTATTTACCTAAGATAATAAGTTATCTACATGCATATATTCATATTTTTCCTAGTATTTTTCCATAGTATTCTATGGAATCACATCTTCCACTGCTCTGCAGTATCATATCTCTTGTAGCTCCTGCACCATCACACCTATCGTAACTTCTGAAGTATTACATCTAATGTAACCTCTATAGTACCATATTTACTGCAGTACAATGGTTAAGGGAACGGGTTCAAGCCCCAGCAATACCAAGATGCCACTGTTGAACCCTTGAGCTCAAATGCTTGCACTTTACATTATCAGGTTGTATCAGATTTTCCAGATTAGAGAGTCTGCCAAATGTAAAAGTCCTGTAACAAACACTCTCACTCATGTTCTATCACATTCACCATAACCCCTGTAGTATTAAGCCTACCATTACCTCTATAGTATAACAGCTACTATAACTCCTGTAGTCTTTCATGCACCGTAAAGCCTGTAGTATCACATCTACTGTAACCGCTGTAGTATCACATTGATCATATGTCCAGTGGTATTAGAGCTACCATAGTTCCCATAATATCTTGTCTAACTCCTGTAGTATTGCATTTACTATAACTCCTGTAATATCACATATACTGTAACTCCTATAGTATCATGTTTTCCATAACTCTTGTAATATCCCATTTACTTCAAGTCCTGTTACTTCACATCTACCATATCGTCCATGGGACTGCCACTGTTGAGCCCTTGAGCACAACTGTAAAACTGTATCAGATTGTCCAGTCTGCAAAAATGACTAAATGTAAACGAGAAAAGTCCTATAAAGTCTACTATAACTCACGTTTTATTTACCATATTTCCTGTAGTATCACGTCGACCATACCTCTATAATATCACAGCTACTGTAACACTTCTTGAATTACACCTACTTTAACTCATGTGCTACCATAACTCCTATAGTATCACATTTAATGCAAATCCTGTAACATTACATTTATTACAAGTTCAGCAGAATCACATTTCTCATAACCGGTGTAATTAAGTTATAAGTTATAAGAACCTCCTCAGCAAGAAAATCATTAACGTATTTTAGAGCTAGAGGGTACAATGCTGTAGTAAATCTGTGTGTGTGTTTGGGGGGGGCTATAGCTAGACAAAGAGATGCATAGCCAGTTCTCACAAGACTGCAGGTGCAGTAAATATATTCCCCAAATCTCACTGTGTTTCTACAGCTCATTCAGACTGAGACTTTTGAAGCAAGTGATCAGTGTGGAATTATATTCGTCCTGGGCTACACACACAGACACCTGCATTTACTCAACCCTACAATGTTCATTTTGCCTCAGTGTATATGAGCGTGTGTGTGTGTGTGTGTGTGTGTGTGTGTGTGTGTGTGTGTGTGTGTGTATATGTGTGAGTAATACCTGATGTGATACAGCCTGCACATTAACAGTCTGTGGCTGAGAGAACAGTTGCGGATCCGCAGCCCTCAAAGTGAACTGGCCGACCCTAAAAATCATAAAATATTAATAATCTTAATTAAATTACATTCTCTCAAGACTAATGTGTGTGATTGTGTACAAGAATAAAAACAGCACATAAGGTAATAGAGACAAAGAAAACGTAACGTAAAAACAGGGTGAGAAGAATGCTTGGTAATGCTGTTTTAACTGTACATATAATACAAACACAGAAATAACTAGACATAACAGTGCACATAAAGGGACAAAACAAGAGGGCCTGCATACAGAGTGTGCAGAATTAACACCAATTCAATCCTTCACTTAACAATCTATAATCAAACATTAATTCCTTATTAATTCCTATTAATGTTTGAATTAAACTAAAACAAATTAGAAAGCAAACTAGAAGCAAGCAGAATGCATAATGTCTTAATTCTTACATCTACTTTATAAGTACTCTATGGTATAGTACTGTGCAATAGTCTTAGGCCACCATTAGATTTTAGCAATGTCATAATGACCATATATAATTACTTCTCACTCTTATTAGAACACAACCACAAAAAACAGGACATCTGTCTGCAGTATTTAAAAAAATGAGAAAGTCTTTAGTGAGCTCCCTTTACAACAATCTGTATTCGACATTAACCCTTCTACAGTCCAAAAAAGCTTCATCAGTAACTGTCTTTTTGCAAGGGTAGCAGCCAAGAAACCACTTTTTCGGAAGGGGAACAGGTTGACAAGATATGATAAAGCTCACAAAGACTGGAATGATGATCAGTGGGAAAGAGTTTCAGAGTTTTAGAGTTTTAGATATCTACAAAAAGAAAACAGACCTTTGCACAAAGCAAGTTTGAGAGAAATAATATTTTAATTCAAAAATGATTTCCCCAAATGCCTGAAATATAAAAGATGCACATGCATACTCACTTGTTTTGCTCTAAGGAGTGAACAAAGCGTACAGCTCGGTTTTTCACGTGTGTAAGAGAGAACGTTTCGTCTTTGCCCAGAGCTCTCGATCGGCCCTTCTCCAGCACCATTAATTGGCCGTTAGTGGGAGGCTGTAACAGCTGAAGGATTAAGCTCTGGGGTTGGCTGTCTGAGTCTTTGACTGACAAGAGCTCTGGGTCTAGTGGACTCACTCCACCAATTGGGACCAGCAATGGGCCGCTGATGTGGAGAGAGTGGAAGGCGTTTGAGTGTTCGTGTTTTTAAAAAAAAAGAAATTGGAGGAATGGAAAGACCAGGTAGGAGGGGAAAAGACAGTGGTGCGTGAAAGTTTGTTGAACCCTGTAGGAAATTCTCCATTATTTCTGCATAAATATGGACCTAGAACATTCAATCCAAAAATTTTCACCAACAAGTTCATAAAAAACTAGGGGAAAAGGAACCCAGTTAAAAACAAATGAGACAAAAATATTAACTTGGTCATTTTTATTTGATTGAGGAAAAATAACTTCCAATATTACATATTAGTGAGTTGGCGCAAAAGTTATGTGAACTCTAGGATAGCAGTTAATTGGAAGGTTAAAATTGGAAATCAGGTGTTTCTGTGTTTTCAAATCAAATTGGGATGAAATCAGGCGGTTGTGAGGTGGGCACCTGTTTTATTTGAAGAACAGGGATCTTATCAAAGATCTTGGCTCTCAACAACAATGTTTATGGAAGTTGTCTTCCATGATTATTGTGTCAAGATTCTGAGGACCTCAGAAAGAGGAGTTGTTGGATTGCTAATCAGGGGGCTGGGACGTTTTTTTTTATAAGAAAAACCATCTCTAAAGGGAGTTTGGAACTCCAACCAATCCACAGTCAGACAGATTGTGTCCAAATGGAGGGAAATTCAAGGACATTGGTACCCCTCCCCAGGGGGAGTGGTCTCGGACCAACAAAAAGATCACTCCGAAGGAGGGAAGAGGCAAAACGTTTTGTTTTGGTTTTGGTAACATGGCTAATGTTAATGTTCCATGAGTCCACCATCAGAAGAAACACTGAAACAACATGGTGGGCATGGCAGGGTTGCAAGGAAGGGAAAAAGGGCCACTGTTCCTCCAAAAGAACATGCGCACGTCTTCTGCAGTTGCTAAAGATCACGTGGACAAAGCCCAGGAAGGCTATTGGGAAAGAGTTTTTGTGGAAGAGATGAGGACCCAACCTAGAAAAACTTTGGGTAAAAAATTAAAAAAAAAAAAAAATAAACAAAAAAAAAAAAAAAAGCATTATGTTTGAGGAAAAAGGGGTAAAACCACTGGATTCCAGCAATTTACATAAGAACCTTATCCCCATTCTGTGAAACATGGTGAGGAGTATCGGGGGGTGGTTTGGCCTGTTTTGGCTGCATTCTGGGCAGGACGGGCTTTGCCATCATTGATTGGGAACAATGAATTCTGAAATTTATATTCAGAGAAAATTCTAAAGGAAAATTGTTCCAGGGGACATTCTGTTACATGCAAACTGGAATCTCAAGAAGGGAAGGGGGTCATGCAGAATACACAAGACCTAAGCACACAAAATCGTTTCTACCAAGGGAACATGGTTTGAATTGGACAAAGGAAGGGGGATGAAGTTAATGTGTTGAAAGAGTCCTGACCTTAATCCAATAGAAAAGGTTTGTTGGAAAGGGGACCTGAAGCGAGCAGGTAACTGTGGAGGGGAAGGAAAAACCCCACCAACCATCCCAGGAGGCTGAAAGCTGTTCTGTCCGGAGGGAATGAACTAAAATTGCCGAAAAGCCAGGGGACGCTTGTTTTGTGTTGCAGGGAACTGATCAAAACACTTTACTGGGAAACGTTTTTTTTTTGGGGCTTTGCAGTTATAGGTTTATTGCTGCACCCCAGGGGGGTCACCACCCAGATACTGAAGCAAAAGTTACCATCCTTTTTGCCACTCACTAAATATGTAAATATTGGATCATTTTCTCAATTAAATAAATGGGACAAGTATAATAATATTTTTTGTCTCATTTGTTTTAAAAACTTGGGTTCTTCTTTATCTAGTTTTAGGGGGAACTTCAAGACATATTTATGCAGGGGAACTATAGAAACATTTCTAAAAGGGTTCCAACAAAAAACTTTCAAGCTCCAACTGTGGTCAGATGAAAGTAGTTGTGGCAGTTTGTAAAGGGAGGGGCTCCAAAAAAACTAATACCATGTTTTTGAAAATTAAAATGTTTTTGTGTGTCCACAAAACTTTTGGCTATAGAGGTTGTCCTGAATGTTCTTGTGTCGTTTTACCTTGGCATTATCTGGTGTTTCGTCAGCATTCATAGTGCCATGTCACCAATCTGGCGTTGCATTCTTCCGTGTTCTTGCGGAAACATTGTTCTCTATGCAGACAAACGCAAACCCATCCTCATTCGCACACCTCCAAGCAACAGGAAGGGGCATTGCTGAAGAATTGGGAGAAGGCGACAAGGGGGAAGTCAGAAGTCTCAAATAAATTTTGCATTAAAAATAAAGGGTCCCATTACTAGTATTACTGAAACATTGGCATTTTTATTTGCTTGAATATGCAATTAAGGCCTAACGAAACAATAAGCGAAGGGAGGTGACACCAAAGGCAAACCAGGAGTCCATGGGTCGGTGTGTGGATGGGAGGAACTCTTGGGGGTGGGGGGGGGGTGGGGGGGGGGGGGGGGATTGCTTGTTGGTTGTGTGTGGGGGGGGGGGGGGGGGGCCATTAGCTGATTAGATGGTGTTTATTGGGCCATAGGAAAAAAAAAAAAGAAAGAAACGAAAAAATTAAAAAATTGGCATTACAAAGCCACTATTTCACTAGTCCTCCGGATGTATCTAGGCATACTTTCATACCATGTACCTCTTTCTCTATCTTTAGCTGTTGCTGTGGTGCGGCACTTCCTTACACACAACAGTGTAATGATCGAGAAGCAGTTTGGTTCTATGTGGGGCGTGTACATCATTGAACAACTGCATGAGGGACGCAATTTTCAGTGACTGTAGGACGTCTTAAAAAGTTTAGAAATCCCGGACACAATATTAGGTCCCAAAAAGAGAACATTTTCGGGGGAACATACCATCACCCTATGTAAGCTTTATTTACATTACAGACAGTATGTACAGTAGGTATCTCAATTAACCTGCCTAAAGAAACTAATTATTTGAAGTTTGGATAAACAGAATATGGCACACATGCCAAAAGGAAGACGCAAGCTCAGAATAGTTAATGCTGTAGAATTGCCCTTGATCTGTGTAATTCAATAGGTATGTTTAATCTGTTTTTCTTGATCTCATAAAGTACCGCCAGGCTGCTTTGACACGATTTACACATCTGAGTTGATTACTGAGAATCTGATTAAAATATGAATTACACACCGGTGCATTGCTGAGTGGTGGAATCGAGGAAGTAGTGCTTGCCGCAGATTGAAACACATTGGCCGTTCAGAATGGCATAAGGCATCTGACACCGGAGGCAACGACCAGGATGCTCACACTCCTCACAGTGATCGTCACAACCTGAACAAAGAGAAAGCATTGATATCTGTCTCCAATCTACCAACTACCAATGCATTACACTCTCCTGGATTGCTACCCAGTATTGGCTTTCAGAACGTGTCTCGCTTCCCGGTCCCGTTCTGATTCAAGTCTGCCCATCTTTGTCCAGTTTCTGTCTCACCAGATGCTTTTGAGTTTCAGGTTTCCTCTAGCAAGACCTGGGGCTGGGTCTGGCGTAGTACAAGCAGACCGGGGTGCCCCTGCATGCCATTACCATTGGCCTTTAGTAGAGTTTCCTTCTCAGATTCAGGTTAAATTAATGTATCAAAATATAAGTAAATGTGATAACACTCAGGAGAATATCTGATTTGCCGGTGGTTTAAAACAACTGCATGGTTGATTTATATCTTAAAACCAAGCTGGGTATTAATCTGATGCGTGTGTTGCACCATGACATCAATACATTTAATACTGTACGTTATGTCTAGTGTCTCTAACATATCCCACTGTGAACGGGTGAATGAATATATATATATATATATATATATATATATATATATATATATATATATAAAGAAAGACTAAGAACCTTACGTGCTCAAAGTTATTTATATAAATAGCTTTGAGTATGTAAGGCTGTTAGTCTTTCTTTGTTCCACTGACCGCATGATGTTTGCAATCCGTTCAGAAAAGCCTTTATGACCACATAAAATCAGCCAGTGTGTATTGGGTATAAGCACTGCTATTAAAAACACTGCATCCAGCATATACCATCACAGACACTGAAGCCTTCTGTAGCAACTGAGAATGAGATTCAAATCTATTGAGACAGAAAATGTGCTGATTTTTTATTTGCATAAAAGAACGGTGTTGAGCACTGACTCAGGCA
This sequence comes from Ancistrus triradiatus, assembly GCA_025084515.1. Taxonomy (NCBI): domain Eukaryota; kingdom Metazoa; phylum Chordata; class Actinopteri; order Siluriformes; family Loricariidae; genus Ancistrus; species Ancistrus triradiatus. The sequence continues at coordinate 118,749 of JAJAGP010001744.1, forward strand.
TCTCTCTCTGTCCCGGTAGAACCCTGGAGAGCAAGCCGGCACACACACTCCATTCATCAGGACGTGGCCTTCCATACACTGCAGACAGTCACTGCGTAGTGGCCCCCGGCATGCGTTACAGCTCCAGTCACACTCTGGGGGAGAGAGACAGAGAAACAGACAAAGAGATATTAGAAAACAATAGACAGATACGCATATACACAGGCAAGGACGAGTAAGCAGAGAGAGAAACGAGAGGCAATGAAGCAGATAAAAGGAGAAAGCTTTGAAGAGCAGAATGACAGAAAACAACACAGAAGCAGAAATTGAAATGAAAATACACAGACAGGCAGGTAGATGGATAAATAGATAGATAGATAGAAAGACAGGTGGACATGTAGATACACAAAGAGAGAGAGAGAGAGAGAGAGAGAGAGAGAGAGAGAGAAATAGAGAATCCAGTGTCATCATTTGCACACATTCAAGCTCCTGAATATATTCATGAGGCCTGTACCATACTGAGTGACTACAAAAACAGAGCATCATGTCTTGCTACGAAAAAACAACTCTTTTTGTCCATTTACACCACCTTCGACAGCAATATCTGTGATTTACCGATCAATAAAAAAGAGGAACTTGGCTGAGCTTTAAACATCTATTTCCACAAAGCCCCTTATAACTCACTTGCTCATAAAAACATTGTTTTTCCCTTTTCCCCCATTATGTCCTTATTGGTCGATTCATCTTTCAAAGGAACGGTCGGAATGTTTTTTGAACGGATTTGTATTACGGTGTATGGATTTGGATTTTTTAAAATAAATTGTTGTTTTTTCCCATCTCCTCGATTGGCTACTTAGAATGTTCTATGGCCTGAACGGTTTCCAGTTCAGCCAGGTATATTTACATAGTAGGATGGTTGTTAACAATGCAGAAAAGTTTTGCTGAGGAGAGAAACCAAGAATTCAGACATGCATCGCGGAAAGCTCTCACGCTAAAAACCTTCAACGGCCAAGCCAGACACTGGAAGCAAACCAACAATAACAGCGTGGTGCAGTAATGGCAGAGATAATGGATCAGATCTTCCTCCAGGCTGAGCCTTTTCACACCCTCTTGCAGGGCTAAACAAGTCCTGAAGACCACACACACATCAGCTAGAATCCTCTCTCTCTCTCTCTCTCTCTCTCTCTCTCTCTCTTTCTACTTCTACTTTCATCTATTTACCCATTCCTTTATTATCGCTCTCTCTACAGTTTTGGTAGCTATGTAACCTTATTTTATTCTTGCTTTTCATAGCCCGGGTATTTTAGATGGTATAACTGTTGCAAATAGAGTCAGAGCCAATAAATATATTCAAGGTGGCCCTGGCCACCCTCTAAATCTGATTAACCAATGTTTGTGCCACTCTCGGTGCCATTCTGGTTTAACTTCACAATATCACTTTGCACTGTTACACTCAGTGTACAGTGGATATGAACTTTGAACCCTTGGTGGATGGGGAATTTCTATGGGGGAGTTCCCATGGGGGCTTCCTGTCATCATTTAAAGGCCTCCCCAAGACCTTACAGCCCTAGTAAAGTTTGTTTGGGATGATATTCATAATGAATTGCAATTTAAGCTGTCTTTGCTGTTTTGTTGTTATTCAAAACAGCAAGCAAATGATGCATGAAGCATTTCCAAAAATAGAACAAAAATGCATAAATAATGGATTCAGTTACAATTGGCAATCTCGTTTAGGAACGTAACTCATTTAAACTGTATCATTTCATAATTTCACATAAAATTTGAATCAAAAACTCCAAGCTGATATAACAAAGTTAGAAGTTCACAATTCCCTGGAATGTCATTGTATGAATGTGGATTTCTCTTAACTCAACGCAAAAAGAAAAGTAAAGCATTCCGGACGCCTGACCATAAGGTCCAACGTTCAAATCTCAAGCTGCCATTGTTTTGTCCTTGAGCAAGAAGACCCACAATTGCTTGTATTTTAAGTGTGGTAATTAGTTGTGATAAGAGCAAATGATATGTTAAATGTACATTGCATTCCTCCAAACGGACACTCCTCCTTTTGTACTGTAAGAGGCCATACACACAACAGCAAAGCAAATATTATGCATGTAAGGGAAGTCAAAAAGCAAAGGCTGAAACAGCGCAAGTGTTCTGGAAATAAGTGTTAATCTTTTTCACCGTATTATCAAGCTGCATAGTCATTTTCCCTCCCTTAATCTTTCCTCTCTGTGTCTAATTTGAACCCAGACTTTCTCTGAACCAGAGCCCAGCCACTTTGAATGGAAATAGAAGTAAATCTCATTAAAGCATCACTCAGTCACTGACTTGAAAGACTTTCACAAAAGACTTCCTCAAATAAGAGTGCATGATATCCAATAATGAAAGAGCTGCCGTTCCTCTGCTCATCGCAAGACAAAACACAATCATACTGCTCTCTAATGTTTAGTTTGAGAGATCATTGTAGCATAACACAGATCATTGTAGCATAATGAGCTATTGTAGTAAAGGTTTCATTAAAGGATGGTTGTTGGTTTGTTGTGTGGAAAAAAAAATCTAAAAACAATCATTACGTTTTACAGGACATGATTTCTCGCACGCGAACGGAGTTAAACACAGGTTAGCACGTGTACAACACACACAAACAAACAGCAGTGTACTAGTGTGAGTTCATAATGAGAATTGTTTTTAAGTAAAGATTGTTAGGGATACTATTCATAAGGCATTGCCATTATAGTTAAGCCATTATTCAAAAACAGCAAGCGAATGATGCATGAAGCACTACATTTCCAAAAATAGAACAAAGAATGCATAATAATGGATTACATTACGGATCCAGTTCAGGAATCAAAACATTTTTAAACTTTATCATTTCATAATTTAATAGGAAAAACTGAAACAAAAACGCCAAGCTGCTATAACAAAGTTGGAAGCACTCAATTGATTAGAATGAACTTGCTTGCTCATAAAAATATTGTTGGTACATTTCTCCCCTTTTCCCAGAATGGCTACTTGAAACAAACAGCTCCTAATGAGAATAGTTTTTATTTAATCAGTATAAAATACATGCACTTTATTTTTGTTGTTCAACCACAAATTGTCCACTAAAAGACAGTTACTAATACCTGAAATTGACTTACTCTATGTGTTCAGTAAGCAGTACAAACTTCTTATTTATTATTAATGTGAAAATCATGTTTGAGAAGTATAATCAGTTCAGTACATTATTAAATGAGCTACTCTTGGTAAGCCGTTCAGAATTTGGGGTTTTACTGTATACAATGCACAACGGAAATATTCTCTTTGACGCATATTAAAGTAAATCAAAGAAAGAACATGCTCCCAAAATATGTGCACACCCATTATAATTAGCAGAATTGGAATCAGTAACACCCATAACTTGCAGGTGCATATGTAACCATGCAATCTCCATAGGCTAACATCATTAGATGAACCGCACATTACAGAAGAGCACAGTGACTAACGTGGCACTGTTGAAGCATTCCACTTTTATAAGTTGGTAGCTTATCAAATGTCTGCCCAACTTTAACTGCTGTCATGGTGACAATTACTACAGAGAAAAACACAAGAACTGTTCTTCTAGAGTTATGTATTTGTTTTCCATGGCTAAGCAACCAAGCACAAGCCAGATAACAGTATGTGCAATGTGAAGAGTCAGCTGGTTCTGTATATATTGGTTTAAAGACCACCAGTATTAAACTGTGGAGCAGTGGAAATGTCAGGAGTGATAGATCAGGCTTGCTAGGCAAACGTGGGATTTGCTGTATGCCAGAAGAACACTAAAGGCTACCATAGTCTCAGCTATTAAGGTTTTCAATGGTTTGGGTTAAGACTTAAGGTTTAAAAAGGAAAACAGTGCATTCCAGCATAAGAACCTTATCAAACACAGTGGTGGTAGTATCATAGTTTGGACCTGTTTATACCAGCAAATTCTAAATTACGTCATGCCCACTGTCTGTGAATTGAAAATCAAGAGATCACAGAGCATAAATCAAGACAACGACCCTAAACACGCCAGCTGTTTGACCAAAGAAGGGTAAAGTCAATGTTTTGGAAGGGTCAAGTCAAAACCCTCACCTTAATCCAATAGGAATATTGTGGAAGGAGCTGAAACTACCAGTTCATGTAAGGAAACCAACCAACAGACCACTGCTGGGCCTTTAATGTACAGTGGAATGGGCTAAACCGATCAACAGCTACCTGAAACATTTAGTTATTGCTGCACAAAGGCTCACATACTTTCACCACTCAACAGACATGAACATGTTTTGATTATGGGTGACTCCCAAACAAAAGCAAAAGAGTAAAAGCTTTATGTCGGCTCTATGCCCGCACAAACATACACAGCCCTCAGCAACTCAGTAATCTTACCCTTGCAGGTGTGTGTGCTGGTGTTGAGGAAATACTGCTGGGCACAGCTCTCATACTGGCATTCACCAAACAGCAGCACCTTCGCCGGGTCCCTGCAGGACGTACACACTCCAGCCATCTCACAGCTCAGACACTGGGGGTCACACTCTGCAAAGAGCGGTGCAGGTGATGTACAGGTGCAGCAGGACGAATTCAAATTATGTGCAAACACAAAACTCACTCTGACACACTCGGTATTCATCAGCATAGTACCCAATGGGGCACTGAGAGGAGCATACAGCTGTTGGGCTCAGAACAGCTGGGGCAGCACAGGAAATACAAGACAGAGGTCCCTCCCCACTGCATTCTGCACAGGAAGCATGACATTCTGGAAAGTGACATACAGGTAATTTGTTAACAATATAATAACTCTATAACGGTGATTGGGAAAACAGAAGTAGACTGCGTTTCATACTTACAGCTTCTACTTTTGTTTATTTCAGGTGGTTAATCAAGAGGTATTGGTTGTTTATTTTATATTTTACTATATTTTAATAAATATTGGAGGTAGACCCTCATTATCTTAATATTAATTTTCTCAAAGGAGGTATATTCAGACAAAAGACTGGGTGTAGGTACATTTTACAACACTTTTTTTCCACACTGTTGTAGTTAAACAAGGACAAAGGTGGTGGTGGACGAAGTACAAAAGTCCTATACCTGAATAAAAGTGCTAATAAATGTTTACTCCAGTAAAACTAGAAGGTCTCCATTTAGGTTTTCGTTTGAGCTAAAGGGCAAAAGTACGTGATTATAAATGTACTTATAATATATGATGTTAAAGTTAACTTACTATTTTTTGTTTCTCTGTTCCATTTAACCTACCCATAACTACCCCAGAACTACCCCTAAACTACCCCTTAAGAAATAATTTGTCATGCTATTGTTTTTTGTCATTCCAGTGTTAAGGGAGTAACGTCAATAAATTGCAAACAGTGCCCATGATATGAAAAGCCAAGATAGGTTGATAGCAGTAAATATCTTTTTATTTACTGTACACACACATGTAGTGGAGCGAAAGGAAAAACTAAAGAAGTACTAGAAATACTAAAGTATAGCAGAAATTCTTGAAAATGGTACTTGAGTACAGTACTTGAGTGAATACTTCATTACTGTCCATCACTGGGGCATTATTGCTTGTGTTAGTGACCAAGTTTTGAAATACAGCTGCCAGTTTATATACTGGAACCGGAACTGGATCTGGAACCAGCTTCATGTGGAAGTCCCTTTGGTTAGAAGAAGTTTCCAGATAACAGTGATCTACTCACTCTTGCAGGCTCCATGGTACTTGTAGTGTCCTGGTGGACAATTTTCTACACAGTGATCTCCGAGCAGCAGCATCCGGGACACTTTGCACCACAAGCACACGGTCCCAGAGCCATGCTGAAGGTCTGCTGTACACCGCTGGCAGTCTTTATGGCACTCTGAGAAAAAGAGAAAAGAGAGTGTATTTCGAGAAGTATTGGTTTTTAAACTTACCCATGCAAGACGTGATGAATCTAGTTTGACTGAACAGATTATACATGGACAAAAATGGAGTGAGAAATAAAAGTCCGTAATCACAGTGCCATCTGTCACATGCCAAATACACTCAGTGTGCCCACAAAAGGTGCTCGGTGAAGAAAAGCAGCTTTTCATCTCGTCTTATTTCCTGGTACCTTATCTGATGAGGTATGGTAAGGCTAGCTCCTTAGGCATTGATACCACATGTCAGTGATTCACATCTCCCACATACAGACAAAGATGAACAACGTTTCCTAAAGACATATGCCTGCCTCAGGTGGCTAATACACAGCAGAATATCATAACATACCATTTCTAGCTTAGATAAGAACTCTAAAATGGAGACATGTTAAGAAGTGTATCTGCAATGCTAGATTACACTACAAGCACAGAGTAAGAAGTCTAAGAAATCATTTTCAGTATTATTAGTTAGAATTTTAACTGGGTCATTCTGACCTGATCCAACGAGTTAAAGATCAACTAACACCAAAATGGAGGTCATGCAGAAACTTCAAAGAGAATGAAAGAATTTATTACACATAAAGCCACCAGACCGCATCCTTTTAAATATTAAACAATTTCCACTAGCTCTTGTTGTTGTTTGCTATCATTTCAAGCTAGCAAGGTAACCTTGCAATACGATCACTTAAGTAGCTTTGGAGTTCCTGCCAGAAGAGTGCTACATGATATCCGTTGTTCCTCTAAATACCACAGCCGATGAATGGCTGACAAGGAAGTATACACTACAAATCAGGATGGAGGCTAAAAGTTCAAATCCCCTGCTTGGTGCACAAAGAAATACGTCGCTTCTTGCACTTGATATCGATCCGCCACGTAGCTTGTACTACGTTACTATAATACACATGTTTAAAATAGACAGCTTGTACAACTTGCCAAATTGACTTTAAACCATCATAATTAACAATATTAGAAAGCAAATTGAATGTCTTACCAAAGCTCTTCTAACATAGTTTTGCTCAACTTTTGAAAACTGCAGCAACAAAAATATGCGTCTCTTAACGTCCACAATATTTTCTGATACTGGGATCTGGACGTTCTATCATATACTGTACTGTATACATCAATGCTATATGGAATATTGTAGTGTACCGGAATTGCCTAAATACCCAAGATACTTCATCATTGACCTGTAACATACAATGGGGCAAAAAAGTATTTAGTCAGTCACTGATTGTGCAAGTACTCCAACTTAGAAAGATGAGAGAGGTTTGTAATTTTCATCATAGGTACACTTCAACTACGAGAGACAAAATGAGAAAAAAAATCCAGGAAATCACATTGTAGGATTTTTAAAGAATTTAATTGTAAATTATGGTGAAAATAAGTATTTGGTCAATAAATTTGGTTCAACTCAATACTTTGTAAAATAACCTTTGTTGGCAATGACAGAGGTCAAACGTTTCCTGTAAGTCTTCACCAGATTTGCACACACTGTAGCTGGTATTTTGGCCCATTCCTCCATGCAGATCTCGTCAGTGATGTTTTGGGGCTGTCGCTGGGCAACACGGACTTTCAACTCCCTCCACACATTTTCTATGGGGCTGAGGTCTGGAGACTGGCTAGGCCACTATAGGACCTTGAAATGATTTTTACGGAGCCACTCCTTTGTTACCCGAGCGGTGTGTTTGGGATCATTGTCATGCTGGAAGACCCAGCCACATTCCATCTTCAATGCTCTCACTGATGGAAGGAGGTTTTGGCTTAAAATCTCACGACACCATTGCCCCTTTCATTCTTCCTGAACACGGATCAGTCCATCCTGTCCCCTTTGCAAGAAAAAACAGCCCCAAAGCATGAGGTTTTTTCACAGTAGGTATGGCGCAACTCAGCATTCTTATTCCTCCAAAACATGGCGAGTTGAGTTTTTACCACCAAAAAGTTCTATTTTAGTTTCATCTGACCACATGATATTCTCCCAGTCTTCTTCTGGATCATCCATATGCTCTGTGGCAAAACTTCAGACGGGCCTGGACATGTACTGGCTTAAGCAGGGGGACAACGCCTGGCACTGCAGGATCGGAGTCCCTTCTCGGTGTAGTGTGTTACTGATGATGGTAGCCTTTGTTACTTTGGTCCCAGCTCTCTGCAGGTCATTCATCAGGTCCCTGGGTGTAGTTCTGGGATTTTTGCTCACCGTTCTCATGATCGTTTTGACCCAACGGGATGAGATCTTGCGTGGTACCTCAGACTGAGGGATATCAATGGTCTTGTATTTCTTACAATTGCTCCCACAGTTGATTTATTCACACCAACCTGCTTGCCTGTTGTAGATTCACTCTTCCCAGCCTGGTGCAGGTCTACAATTTTCTTCTTGGTGTCCTTTGACAGCTCTTTGGTCTTGGCCATGGTTGGGTTTGGAGTCTGACTGTTTGAGGCTGTGGACAGGTGTCTTTCATACAGATAACGAGATCAAACAGGTGCCATTAATACAGGTAATGAATAGAGGACAGAAGAGCTTCTTAAAGAAGAAGCTACAGGTCTGTGAGAGCCAGAAATCTTGCTTGTTTGTGGGTGACCAAATACCTATTTTCCATCATGATTTACAATTAAATTCTTTTAAAATCCTACAATGTGATTTCCTGGATTTTTTTTTCTCATTCTGTCTCTCATAGTTGAAGTGTACTTATGATAAAAATTACAGACCTCTCTCATCTTTCTAAGTCAGAGAGCTTGCACAATCAGTGACTGACTAAATATTTTTTTGCCCCACTGTATGTTGACTCTACTATTTACGATGGGTAAAATCTTATTTCACTGTAAAGCTGTGTGAAACGAGTGCATCTAACTCTTGGCTGCGTTGCAAAAACACCGATTTTTCCCCTCCCCTTGTTTCTCTGGTGCGTTGCGTTGCAAAGACGCATTACTTCTTACTTCACTAGTTCCTACCCCTGCGGTGCATCAGTTTTCCTCCACAAATGGAAACTAATTCTCATGTATAGAAACTAATTCTCTGAGTGGTAAGACTTGCTCATCATCATTTCAGTTGTATAAGGAACACAGCACCAGCAAAATGTCTCGCAGCAGTGCTGATGCCGCATCTGTTTAATAAAACTTTGTGCTCAACAAAACTTTCTGCACCAGAGGCTGTGCTCTTATGTGTGTCATTACAACTGCTGAACAACAGCATCTAACATATCTGGCAGGGTAATATATTTGTTAAATAGGTTAATTAACTTACAAAAAGAAATAATATAGATAAATAACAAAGATAATGACATTACTGGACCTTGGATTTATATGCGAAAGTACGTTATGCGGTGCACACCTGCACAGTACAATGGATAGGTTTATTCAACTGCAATAAAAACCCAGAACACTGAGCTGGTAATGCATAACAACAAACTAACAAGTAAATAGTGCCAGGCACTGATTTAATAAGGTCTCAAAATAAGACTAATTTGCATATGCAGTCTAATAGTGTGGTTAGTGGGTGTATTAAAAGTGTGTGATAATTACACTCAAAAAATGTGATGTTTTATTTTTACTTGTGCTAATTGTGGCGGATACATCTTGCAAAAATAGCAATAATAATTAAATAAAAATGCTGTCTTTCTCTCTTCTTGAAATAGTTTCAATACCAAGGAGTTTTTAAATAGTTCAATACATTTCTAGTTTATATGCAAAAAGTTATAGCCTGACATCAAGCTCATGATTCATTCAATCAACAAAACTGCACATAAGCACAAAAACCACTTCATAACTCTCAAATCCGTGATTGTACTGTATTGTCTAACATACTAGTTTTTGCAGAAAAGTGTTTGCCAAAGGATTAACAGCTGCCGATGGAAATAACTGTGATTAAATAGTGAAACCTCATTTCCCAAAATCCACCATCCTAAAACACCTTTTATCCTCTTGACAATAACTGAGATTAACAACCCGCTGAAGGACTGAAGCCTTTCTTTTATGAAAAACCTATCATCCATTCAGCTTTTATAAAATGTTCTCTCAGAGCTGGAGAGTTAATGAGAATATCTGATTATGCTGGACAGATGTAAAGTGCCTCTCAGAGCGGGCATACTTTATTAATCATGTTTGGCTAAAGACAGAACGTACTGCATGCAAATTGTATTTTGTTTGTGTGTGGGGTTGTGTGTGTGTGTGTGTGTAATCGCACACAGTATATGATATAAAATTTTTTACGCAATCACACTCAAGATCACACAAGATTTTGCAGTTTGGGAAAATATGTCTGCGCCTGGTGGAGCTCTTCGAGGCCCTTTGGGGAAACTCCCTGATTATGCATTTAATCAAAACAACCAGGATAACACTCCAATTAAAAGCAGCCAGATATCGGGGTCACCCAGGTCTCGCTGGAGTCTACTTAGGTTTGATAGGAGTGAAATGAACAAAGTTATCAGTTATTCAGTGCATCCACCTTTCCGTTGTGTTTTTAGACTATGTTTGGACCTGTTATCATTCCTGCTTTGTTTGCCTTGGAATTATCTGCATGCTGAATGAGGCAATCTCACACACAACTTAGAATCTGTGCTCACTGTGAGACTCAACAAACCCTGTGGCACACCAAAAGGTGTAAACTTAACCCTATTAAAACCACAGCTTACTTAAAAAACAACCACAACTTAAAATCTGTCTAAAAGAATATTTCCTTTTCCTTTCCCCAATCCAACGAGCCCTATTTATCAAGGACTGAGTCCAGATGAAGAATCATCATGACACCGAGTGGCCACTTTATTAGAGACACCTGCCCTTTCATGATTGGAGCTTCCCTGTAGGGAAATTAGATGTGACCCCAGAGAGCAGCTTAAAATCAAGTGAGCAAGTAGTTTCAGTTTGAATCCACATTAGAACTGGAAAAATGAAACAACTTCAAATAAGGTATGGTCATCGGTACTAGACTAGCCAGTGCCTGTATTTGAAAAACTGCCAACCTTGACCTGACTGGAATGCACTGCAGGGACTCGAACCCAGGTCACTGTGGTGGTAGGCTAGCAAACTGCCCATTTAAGTGCCCAGTGAAACTTCCTCAATCAATAAAACAATAAAACAATCCTCAATTATGTTTAATAAAATCAAACAATGAATATTCAGAGTTAAACCATTTTAAAAGGTTTTTAATCTAAATTCTAATAATATTCGATTTCTAATGTGTTCCATAGGTTAGGGACAAAAAAAAAATCTATTAATAAAAATTCTATAAAATTGTAAGTTTTACATATAATTTATATTGTATATAATACATTTTTATATTTATTCTATGTTTTATATAATTTATGTTTTTTATGTTCACTAAAGTCATATATTCTGTAGTTTCATATTCTCTATATTATACTCTTCATAATATTATTTTCTCAAAATTATTAGTCAACATATTATTATATTTTATTTTAATTATTATATTTTGAAATATAATTCTCTTGGTTAATATTAATTTAGCTTCTGATTATTAATTTATTTATTCCTCATTAATTAAATAATTTAGTTTAATTCTTATATCTATCATCTAAGCCATCCAAGGAGGTTGGTCCTTTTTTGAGTCTTGGTCCTCCCAAGGGCTCGTCATTATAACGTTTAGGGAGTTTATGCTAGCCCCTGTCACCCTAGGCTTGCTAAATTTGGGATTGGGCTTAGATAACAGAAGATCACATAAAACTGTAAAGCTGCTTTGAGACAACGCTCTATTGTAAAAAGCACTATAGAAGTAAATCTTCGACCAATTGAGGAGCGACTGATCCAGAAGAGAACACCTTTAGCTGGAAGGTAAACCATAAATAGAGCTAAACCATTTAGGGCTTTAAAATCCTAAGGATTAATCAAAGTTTGGGCAGCACACTGGGACTGGTGGGATTTACTCACGGTTACAGAAGCCCACGGCGTTCAGGTACTGTCCCTCGGGGCAGCTGGTGCGGCAGTATCCATTGTGCAGGCTGGAGTGATGGGGGCAGACTGTGCAGTCTGCTTGTGAGGGACCAGAACATTCCTTACATGATGGGTGGCAAGCTGAAAAAACAAAACAGTCCTCGCATAGGTATTCAGGACATGTTAACGCACCTTCCCTACTGCTCCAATATTAAAGTCACCTACTGAACTGTCAACAATCAACTGAATCATCATCGGATTCATCAAATTTTTCACATTTTATGTTTTTATATAACATTGTTTCTCAAGAGAAATTTCCAGCTTCTCTCTGTCTCTGGTAGTTGGTATGACAGTGAAGATCTGTGTTGCTCTGCCTTTGAACTCTGAAAAACAGATGTAATACAATAGCTCTATATAGAGGCTCGGTCTGTGTGTCACCTGATGCAGACCAGGGACGCTCTTTATCTAACGGGGCATCCCTGGTCTGCATTGTGTCACGCATAGTTCGTTACCCATTAATCCGTTCCAGACCCCCAGAAAATCCACACTTTCTAAGGTACTGTATTATAGGCATTAATGGAGTTGTATTAGACAGGTGTTCCCTGATTTAACATGGGGGTACATTCTGACAAATCCATCATAAGTTAAATGTATCATGAACCGATGAGTTTAATATAGTCTACACTGTTTCATAGCAGTGCCTATTACATATTAACACTTACATCAACCTACAGTTGGCCAAAATCATTAACACAAAGCTTATTTTATAATAAAGTGTTGAAAAATGAGTAATGGATTGAAAGTGAAAAGCAAAAGCAAAACACTTACTCCACTGATGAACTCAGGGTGCTACCTGCTAATGCTAACTGCTCAGAATGAAAGCCAAGAGGATTCAGTTCCTATTTTCCTTTCAGTACACCCCCCAGTACATACTACTAACCCATTATGGCAGGAAGGTCTAGTCAGTGGTGGTCCAGTGGTGGTCCATTTACAATCCTCATCACCATAGTGGGAGACAAACCAGCTGTTCTTGTTTTATTGCTTCAAATAAACTACTCTCGATCAGCTGAATTACAGAAAGTCACAGCTATTCTTCGCGTATTTGTTCAAGTGCATCCAAAGAAACTCCAACTCATAATAAGGAGTACTTTATTTATTTTAATTTGATCCGCTGCCTTTCTACCACAAATACCTACTTTCCGTAGGTAAGATCTGATGTCAGGTGCCAAATCATGCTCAATTTGCCTAGATAAACGAGCCAGAAATTAAAGTCATCTACCATGCAGGACTGGCTGAACATGTTTAATGGTTTATCCCGAAAACAGTAGCCAACACGGAATTATGCTCCTATTAAATTTAACTACGTGGGATGCCTCTTGGCTTGTACTTCATCTTAAAATGCCTGCAGTACTGAATCCAAGCCTTGAATGCATTTATATCACTGAGACAAATCACCATGCAGTGAACTGGCTTCAACTCAAGAACTGCACATCTCTGACTGTGAAAAAATGATGTTTTTCAGAAATAGTGTAGCATTACTGTGAAAAAACCATGAAAAAACACCCAACAATCAAGAAATTACACCCGCCTCCCCCTCTCGCTCGCTATTGAAACTCGGCCATCTGTCTGCATAACTCCAGAAAATATTAATCCTGTGTGACGAATGATCCTGTTGGTACAGATTCACATGTAACAGGTCCCAAAAATACCATAGGAAAAAGTCATTTTAATCTTTTGTATAGTCTGCTCCCCAAAGCAAAGCAAAGCACGGATCAAACTTAGTGAAACAATATGAATTAAAATAAAATATTATACATAGGACCGAGTACATAGCACATTATTTAATCTGTGTAAATTGTAAATATCAAAACGTTACATGTAAGTCTTAAAATGTAACGACGTTTAGAAAGTCCGTGAAAGTGAAATGCGAAAGCGGCCCAAATCGGAATTGGATTTGAATTTGGGCCACTTGCTGTGTGAACGAAGCCATAGACACTTTGTATGTCATTGCCGCATTTCAATGAAATTTAAGGAGAAGGAGGGCTTCCTATGTAGTCTTAAAGCATACATCTCCATGCATACATATTTTTGGGTTCATAGTCTAAAATTCATTAACCCTACAAACACCCATAATAAACATCAAAGCAATGTGCTGCATTGATTAAATGAGATTAAAGTATTAAACATTTTGAAATTCAAGACACTTTCTCCTTGTTCATAACAGCCCACAATAATAGCTCATGGTATTGCCGTGGAAGGCTGCATATTAGACGTGGAACATTTTATTTTCTCCTCGTTAAGTGGCACCTCCAACTCTTATGAAAACTGGTTGTCGTAATTACAGGCGGCCTTCGGAACATTACTGTTTCTATTGGTTGGAGTTTGGAAAATAATCCTATTTAAATACCTTTCAAATCACTATTATACTGCAGGAAAATACAGATCCACAGAGGTATTTAAATCCGCTGAAGCAGGCTGAAGTGAAATCAAACATTAGAGTGCAGGTGTGAGGCGGGACAATGAGACACCATCTCCATTGTTCTGCACTATTATGTTCAAAAGTGTGAACAATCTACAAAAAAAACTCTGACCTTGACTTTTTTTTTTTTTATCTTAGTCTTGAAACACCTTCAGCTTTAACGCTAATTGGGCTTCAGGTTATATCTGCCCTTCCCTACTAGTGTTCACACATTCAGTACTCATTATTTAGACTTTTGATCAATCACACTAAAGAAGCTAATGAATCTATTTGCAGTATCCCTGTCTTGTATTTTGAGCACTTATTTTGTAATGCTCCTGACTGTGTGTGGATAAAATGGGTCACTTTGGTCATGTGACTATAAGTTTTGCTGGTGCCAACATGTTTGCACGCTTTATCCAAACAAGTCCTTAGTAAACAAAGCCTAGAATTAGGGTTTGGCAGAATGACTATATTGCGGTATTCAAAAGTGGTGACGGTATTTTGAAAATGTGATGCACTTAAAGCACAGCTAGAGCGGTCAAAAGACGGCCGAGTCTTCAGACAAGGACACAGTTATTGACACAATGGTCGCTAGATGCACAAAGCAAACAGTTTAGTTACAGGATCAGTTTGTGTTCGTCCGATGTATCATTTATTTCCGTGTTTATAGTCAGTGTGAGGCTGTTAGATAATGTTATGATTATTTATTTATTTGAAGTAACCATGTTTCAAACGCATTACAAGCCAGACTTGAGAGTGGTTTGAGTGGTGCTGGAGAAGTAGGCTGTGTTCCGAATTCGTCCGTCTCCGTGAAATTGTTGCATGATGTATTTGAAACGAGGATATTTTATTTTACATGGGGGGAGGGGTGGGTCAAACTGAACTGAAACTGAAAATTTTTAAAGATTATAAATATGCTATTCCATGACTTGTTTCCTCGGTTAACTGTCATATTTTAAGATTAATAAATACGTAATTTATAGATCAGAAATGATCAGTTATTCCTTCACATCTCCTTTAATCACCCTCCAACTGGCTTGAAATATTATGTTACTGAATATCATTCCAATAATGCACACCTCAAACCCCGTCCCAATAGATTCTCATTAGTTTCACACATTAGCGAGGGGGTGAGGGGATGGGGACAAGTCTTACAGTACTCCAAAGACAGACAAACTATAAAAAAACAGAACATCAAACATCTCTCATTGACCACAGAAAATTCTCTGAAGACTAAATGATGGTATAAAAAATATCAATACCCCGACACCCTACCTACAAGTACCTTCTTAAGTCCTATTCATCGACAAATTCAAAGCATCTTAACATAAAACTAGATTACCCTTATATGACAGATCAACTTACCATCAAAATCCTATTTAACCTTTCTTCAATTGGTTTCTACACTTAACAAGTAACTGGAAGGACAAGAAGTGTTCTTACCTCGGCAGGTTTGGTCCTCGATGTGGGAGCCACGAGGACAGTGGTCAAGACAGAGTCCGTTGTGGAGGACACGAGGTAAGGGGCAAGCAGTACAGCTGTGGGCATACCCTGCACTGCAATGGGCACATGACGTATGGCACTCTAAAACAGAATCAGAACGTTTTCATTCAGCAAAAATTGACCAGTATGCAGCACGATCATTAACAGCAACAGATCTGGCTTCTGGTGGTCTAAAACTGAGCAGAAGACCTGATACATGAACACTGATTACATAACACTATGTACGACAGATGGCTTCTGAGCTCAAGAATTTCCAATGCTACACTACTGTGCGCTCATGTACCACTCAATGTTTGTTTACATTCACTGTGTTTTGAGCAGTGCTGTCTGAAAGTGTCTGTAATGCTGGAAACCAAGCAGACACACAACCTGGTTTCAGTAGGACTATTCAAAACACGTCAAGCAGACATCAGCATTTAATGGGCAACAGACTCTTAAAACGTCGTTTCGGGTTCCACCTGAACGCATGGTTTCATTGGCAGTACGTGAGCTACAAAGCGCACCCGAAGCCCTGACTGAGTCCGTATGCTGTGTGGTGGATTGCTCAATGAGGTGGTACTCATCAATCAGTTCCCTTTTCACTGCAGTTTGGGGGAAGGGGGCCATGTGGTTTTAGCCAGCAAACCCAATCATTTGAATCACTCTTACCCTTGGAGGGAGTATTAAGGAAACAGGTGCTGGCTGATTCTGGAGAAGTGGCTGATTGATTGTAAACTACTACACACTTAAGCTTTATACATCACCGAAACTGATAGCGCCCTCAGTTTACAAGGGCTGTCAGTCGGTGAGCAGAAATCCAGTCTGGTCAGAATTGTGACCCCAAGGCCGGCCAGGTAAATACAAAGGCTGAGGACATAACTTTATTAGATATAACTGTTCAACTGCTTGTTAATCTACTCAGCCAATCACATGGGGGAGACTCAATGCCTTTAGGTATGTAGACATGCTCAGGATGACCTGCTGAAGGTCAAGGCATCAGAATGGGGAAAAATTGTAAGTGACTTTAAATGTAGCATAGTTATGGGCACTAGACAGGCTGCTGGGATTGCACACAGTACACATGGGGCTGCTAGAAAGAATACATTAATACAAGTTGTGGCTTCGCTAGTGTGGTCTGTAGGACCATGGTTCCCAACCTGTGGTCTCCAAACATCAGGCTGTGTCTAATCTGATGTGCTGTGAACTCTTTGTCACATCCCTCAACCCGCTCTTGAATAACTTCTGCAGTGTAGCAGGAGCATTATCCTTCTGAAATCCATCCTTGCCAATACATTTGCAATGAATACTGTTGCAGTGAGGGTGTATACTTGGTTCGCTACATTATAAAACTATTATTCTTGTGCCTACACCTTTTATGCATCTCTACAGAGATATTCAGCACAAAAAAGCATAGGCCTACACATATACCCACAGCTTTCTCTGTGGCTTCAGCCACCCACAAAACAGTGTGTGCATTTTCTAGTCCGTTTATGTTGATGGAAAAAATGAGCTGTCTCTAGCTGTAATGGAGTTTATGCCCCTAAGAAGAACAGTGAGCATATTAAATACAAAACGCCAACAAGCCACATTCTTCTCCTTGCAGCAGCAAATAAAGAAGCAATTTTTTTTAGCACGGTTCAGAATTCTGATGAACTGACCCGCTGCGATCACCTATCGATCTTATAAAGTGGCACAGAGTCCTTTAAATTGATTATTAACAACAGCAGTGCCTTAGGAGTCTGTTATGAGGAACAGACGTGAAGAGGTTTGAATATTAGGTAAAGGTATATAATAAAGGTTAATGTAGTGGAAAATCTACAAATATTAAAATTGCAGTAAAGAGTAAATAACTAACCAGCATCCATGTGGTGTAGCTTTATTAGCCACTATACAACAGTCCCTAATAAATTGTTAACTCGCCCCCGTAATCGCGCAACCTCATCTCTCGCCACTGTGACGGCAGCGGATTTCCTTCCATGGACTTGACATCGAAGAGCTGCCAACCTTGCCTCTGCCCTCGCCAGCTTATAAGTCGACAAATGTCTTGCCAGTAAAAATTCTACCCAGTAAGCTGGCATGGTTCAGACAGGAGGTGGCCACATTAATCTACTCAAATTGCAACGCCGGATGATGTACAAGTCCCTGTCGTATCCAGAGAGTTATAGACGAAGGGTCAGTGGTTGACACATGAATGGGGACTGGAAGTACAGAAGGTCCACCCCATATTAGAAAGAACCAATCAGCCGATTAGTAAATTGTGTAGCGAGGGGGCAAGTTGGGCCCCTTTTAGTGACAGGATGCACACTAAAACAACCAACAACGGCAAGGAAGTGACATCATTTGGGTCAGGATTATAACAGCGATTCTAAATATGCATTTTAAACATTAATTCCTTTCAATTTTGGATATACGAAAGGAGGAAAAAAGAGGAGTACAGGCAGGATGGAGTGGGTGGAGAAGAGTGTAAGGAGTGCTGTGTGCAAAAGGGTCACAGCAAAAGTGAAAGGAAAGATTCATAAGCGAGTAGTGGAGAACAGCCATGTTGTATGCTTAGAGACAGTGCACGACAAGAGACAGGAAGCAGAGATGGAGGTGGCAGACTTAAGATGTTGAGGTTTCTCTTAGGAGTGTTCGGGTGGACGAGATAGGAATGAGATATCAGAGGGACCGCACAGGTTGGAAAATTGGGAGACAAATTTGAGAGGAAAGAATGAGAGGTTTGGACATTGCAGAGGAGGGATAGTGGATATATTGGTAGGAGGATGTTGGAGATGGAGCTGCCAGGCAAGAGACGAAGAGAAGGACCAAAGAGAGTTATTTGTTGTGGGGAATGAAGATAGGAAGGGAGTTGGGGTGAGAGTAGGGACGTGGAGGACAGGGTGAGGTGGAAACGTTTAACTCGCTGTGGTTGACCCCTGATAAGGGAGAAGCCGAAAGAAGAAGAAGAAGAAGAGGCTCTCCCCATCAAAGACCACAGGAGTCTGGCATTGTATGTTTCTGAAATAACAGCGTGGTGGTCTTACCAAGAAGATCATGGCGGAGTGACAGACTTATCTTATATTGCCTTTGCTTCACCGCACGAAACAATCCTCAATCACATACTATTTTTGAAATTGCATAATGAATAGAACTGTAGTGTACTAAATGGTTTACCCGTAAAGGTGAGTGTACGATCGCGCAGCTGACTAAAAAAAAAACACATTCTGTCACCAGCAGCCTCTCACCAAAACTAGCCATGACACAGATGTGGGCGAAAGGAAAACAAGTTTAGGACTGTAGAAATAAAAGATATATAGAGTACCATCCCTGCTGTGTTGTACTCTTCAAAGATACCGGTGTGTTACTTTAGTCTGGGGCCATTTAGTGAGTGATAATGGAGCAGCAGGACTGTGACAAAAAATCTGCGTAAAACTGCAGCCGCAGCTTGAGGTTGAGGGATGGTTTATATAGAGATAACTAATACACAGGAAGACAGACAAACCAGAAAGACGAGGGACAAGGATAAATGGTGGACAGTATAAAAAGCAGGAGAATGTTTACATTTCTGGACATCCTCAGCTGATTCTGGTCTGACGCATGCAAACGACCAACACGCACCAAAGACAGCAGCCTTGAGGAAGTTGGCATCGTCTGAGCATGCAAGCCTAACACAATGGACACAATTGAAAGCAAGAAGACTCATCATGACTGGATTAGGAAGACCCCACGGGGAGGCCCTTAATGGAAGTCTGTAGCCGTAAGCGAGGATGAACAGTGAAGCGGGCGTAAGGCCGTCATAAAGGTAAAACCATTGTGGTTAAGTTGTGAAACGGATTTAATATGGGCATCCAATATTAATACTCAAAACTCACTCATATCAATACTCACTCATATTTCCATGTTATTTGTGTATTATATATACTATTGTCGTATATTATATAGATTTATATGATACTCTTCATAATTTGTATCCTATTTAATTTGGTTTGGTAAGTTTACATACTAGATAATATATATATATATATATACTATATAATATATTAACTATATATATATAGATAATATATATACATACTATATATATATATATATTAGTTCTGGGTTACTTACACTATTACCTCAACTTATTAATAAGGTCACTTAGTTTAGTTCTTACTATAAGAGCAAGAAGGGTTGGTTACTCTGTGTTGCTTTTCCTCTTCCTAATCCTTTAGGGACTTTTGGACTTTTTCCTTGCCACTGACACCCTAGGCTTGTTCAGTTAGCTGCTTTGAGACATTGCTTAACTGTAAAAAGTTCTATTTTGACGTAACTTGACTGTACAGTTTGGCACTGGGCAAACTTCTAGGACCTCACCTCAATTAACAACTACTGCCTGAATGATATGACGATGTACTCGGTGTACTTGCCTCTGCAGGTGAGCTCTGAGTCCTGGTAATGCTGCGACAGGCAGGCAGACAAACACATCCCATGAGAGACGTGCTTATTCATGGGCTGCAGAACCTCGTCTGGTTTTACACATCGTGCGCAGTCAGTGGGCTCAGGACCCACACAGGCACGGCACGATATATGGCAACCTGGAGAGAGAAGAATGAAGGGAGAGTGAGGGAAATTTTAATTTATTATTGTAATGCCAGAATGGCATTTAATGACTGTCGTTACATAAAAGGAAAAGGATGAGGAAAATCTCCTTATCATTGGCCCCACATGAAAGAGAACACCAAATAGTGGTTCACAGAGAGTTGCCCAAATAGTATGTATTTCACCGGATTCCCTCCAATTTTGCCAGAGGCGGCTTCCCAGGGGGGTTGGGATTGTGTGCTTGTCATGGATCAGATGTATAGTACTCTGCAAAAGTCTTAGGCCACCATTAGAATTGTTGTATAGGTATAATGACCATAGATAATTATTTCTCATTGTTTTTATTAAGATACAAACAGAAAATACATTTAATATGTATACAAACTAAAAAAACAATACATTATAATGTATATCATAGCTGCAGTATGGGATCATAAAAGACAGCCTAAATCTAAAAAAGCACTGGGAAGTGCTAAAAGAACATTACCATAATTCTATATTATACCAGTATATATTATAGTATGTCAGACTAAATACTGACCTTTGCCTGTAGATGTTCTGAAAGTTAATTTTGTGTATATATTTCCTGCATTTTCTGTTTCTATCTTAATGAAGACACTGAGAAATAAGTATACATGGTCATCATACCATGGCTAATACCTGACCTAAGTCTTTTGCACAGCATTTTGTTCATAAATACATTACTGATGTATTTATAAGCACTCCACATTTTGATGTTTATTAAAATGACGTTTATCTAAATGATTTTTTCTCATATTCAGCTCTCAGCAGAGCTACCAATATGCGTAATTTAAATGTATCTTTTGTGTTCATGCATGTGTACGGCTCTTTTTTCAGCCACACGACAGTTGCTCAAATTAGTACTTGCGTACACAACTCCTTCTGATGGGTCTGACCTTGGCTCTGCAGCGTTTCATTTAATTTAGCAGAAAAGTGAGTTTGCTTTGTGATGACTTACAACAAATAGTTACCTAACCTGGATTTGTGCAGATTAATGTACCCTGCCATAAAATACCTCTTATTTAACCTAAGTTCTCCAGATATAGATTATTTCCATGGTAACTATCATGGTCAATGCAAGTGTAAAAAGAAACCCTGAATTCCGATTTTCTTAAATAGCACACTACAGTAAGATAAAAAATGTAGTGCTGGCTGCAGGGTAAATCACAGGTTTATGTTTATGGTGTCCATAGTAACAGCTACTGCGTTCTTTGGCCTATGAGTCCAACAGTGTCGGATAGTGTGTGGAACACTGACGTTAAGTACTTGCTATGCCGATCATGATGTATGTGGTAGGAAATGCAGACAGTGCACTTACTGTAACAGAGCCCATCTCTTGAGAACAGACCTTCTCCACAGGACTCCACACACTCGCCCCGGTGAAGGAGAAGGGATCCAGGGCACGAGATACACTGCGATGCCGAGGGGCCAGAGCAAGTCCCGCATGAGCTGTGGCACACTGGTGAGACGCCAAGACAGGAACAGACCAATGTCACACACACACACGCATACAAAATGTTTTTTCAGCTTTTTCAGTTTACTGCTTAAAGTTGTACCATTTCAGGCTATTCTTTTCAAATTCTTGGTATATTCTCACATGTCAATAAAACTAAAAATGGAGGTGTTCTAAAACTTTTGACCACTAGTGTATCAAGTTCAGATCAAACCAAGAACCCAGTCTAAGACTGCCAGGCTTGTAGGGTGCTCCTGGCATCCTGAAAACCCAGGCTCGTCTTTAGATCGGCAAACTATTTGCAATTAATCGCTATATTGAAAGCTCCGGGAGGGCAGTGGACAGAGGGGCCAATTTCTTTCTACTTAAATGTGCACTGCAGGCATTAAGAGGAAAAAGTTGATGTTCGATATAATTCAACATTTTATTTATGCAGTTTTCAGTTATAAAGTATTGTGCAAAAGTCATAGGGCACCATTAGATTACATATACCATTATTTTATACAGGGTGAAAAGGATATGCTAAAGTTCACAAAGATTGGAATGAAGGTCAGTGCAAAAGAGTATTATGAATTGAAGAATCAAAGTTTGAAATTTTTGCGACCAGTCAGCGACAATACGTTATATATTTACATTTACATTTACAGCATTTAGCAGACGCCCTTATCCAGAGCGACTTACAATTGATACAGTCTTACAATCCAAGCAATTGTGGGTTAAGGGTCTTGCGCAAGGACCCAACAGTGGCAGCTTGGCAGAGGTGGGATTTGAACCCTCGACCTTCTGGTCCAAAGTCCAATACCTTAACCACTAGGCTACCACAGTCCCATATATAGCCATATATAGTCATTAAGACTATGTGGCCTAAGACTTTTGCACAATACTGTAATTTCACTGTATTCTGTAATGTATATTTTCTCATGTATCATACAAACAGATCAACAAATTATTCTTTCATATTTAGTTTCATATTCAATTTCTGATGCATCAGCTCTATGAGCTGTTATTTCATGGGTAGATTTAGCAGTTCTTGACAAAGTGGTGCTTGGAAGCCAGGTTTTGAACTTGCAACCTTCCGTCCAGAGCATTAACCACTTAACTACCAAAGCCCCTTCCCATTTCATGGACCTCTTAGCAGAGTTTGACTAAGACAGCCAAATTTCCTAACTGAAGGTGATTTCTACATGTTTGGACAACTGATAAAACCAAATTCCAGATATGGATAGAAAATAGAGGAAGTGCACAGAGTGCACAGAAACTGTACACAATCTGTAATCAAGCATTGCTTACTTTGGCACCGGCCATATCCATCTTTGTAGTGTTGCTCTGGGCATCCAGAAATACATTTCCCATGATGCAGCATGTAGCCACCATGGCAGCTCAGGCAGCTGGGGTTATCAGGATGGCAGGCGGCACAGGAGGGGTCACATGCTACAAAACAATTGAGATAATTAAATGTAATGGTCAAACAGTAAGAAATAGCACCACACCCCACAATGTGATGAAATCTCACTTTATATTTCAGCTTAAATAACATAATAACATGTCTACGCAAGGCTCTTTCCGAGGATCTCATCAGTTCTTGCTCAGCGCGAGCAGACAAGCGTGACATCCCTTAGCACAAGTGGCGACACATGGACAAATAGGTTAAACATTCCCAAATTTGAAAGGCTGAATGTATCTGTGTTGAAACGTAGTTTTGTGTCTCTTCAACTATTTCCATAGATGAATGAAACTAATCCTGCTCTGGAATCCAGACCACTTGTGATACTAACCGAATCGATGTTTTGCTCTTATTACTGCTTTAACCCAGCCTAAAAAGAAGCTTGTTAACAGGAATAAATAATGTAAGAAGTGTAACTTTAAAGAAGCAGCCAGATTTGCAGCACATTGCAGGAGATTAAAGGAATACTAAAGCGTTCAACCTAATCTCTGTAACACATCGGCAACATCCATGGGCAATCATTTCAAAAGATTCTCGTGATGAGAAAAGAAAACCACATTGTGAGACGGTTGCATCTCGCTGCAATTAATTAATGTCCTGATGTCACTTACCATAACAGCGTCCTTGATCGATATAGAAGCCCGTCCCACAGTCTGCAACGCACAGGCCATCCTTCAGCAAGTGGGAGGGCTTGGCGCATGACAGACAGTCCTGAGGATCCGCCCCACTGCACGAGGAACAGGAGTCATGGCAACCTGGCAAGGAAGGGGTCAAATATGCCATTCAGAATCCCAGCGTCTTCTATTCAGGGATAAAGTTGGCTTGATAAGCCTTGGTGAGAACGTTCAGCAGCGTGACCTGCCAGGGTGCATGCCAAAGCGAATTGGAACAAAGGGTGACCTTTCTGTGAAACTCTTAGATGTATACACACACACATGGTCCAATTAAAGTAGCCTGTCTTCACAGGCTCCCTACTGAACCACACTGTGAGACGTCTAGCAGATCTAATGGGGAGAGCCGGCTTAGTGCTAAATGAGCCCAATACTGCTAACATGTATTGACTTGATAGTAATCAAAAGAATCAACAAAATAATTATTTAATATAAAATGAGGCATATGTGTATAACGGCAGGTGGGAAATATATTATACCTATCAATTCCAAAGGAAAAAAAATAACATGCAAGTATACGGGAGTTTCCCTGTTTCCTAATTTGCCTAGTCACTTGACAAACCATAACTCTATCCCCGTGAAAGCCAGAGACAGAAAAAACACAACTGCTGCATGTATCCACAAAATATCCACCTCATTAAAATCTCAAAAAACAGCAGCCCACAAGAGTATTATTTGTGCTATGAGATATTTTTTAATGCTTGGAACCCAGTGTGAAGTCATCAGCTTCACTGCAAGCCATGGAAAAGACCAAACTAAAGCTCCATAAAACACACCAGTGCTGACAGACTGAATAAATCTGGTGTCACAAATACAAGTCGGAGAGAATTATAGAGTGCTGGAGTTCACTTCTAAGTTCATATACGCTTGGTAGTTTATCATTAGCTGATCCCCGCCTCCCTCATCCCGAGTGTCTATTTCTAATCTAATACAGGCAACCGGCTGTTAGCAGAAATCCTTAACCTTATATTGAATCCATTTCTGTAATTTAATCTCATATTATAGTCATAGTATACTTTTATTTAATGTAATGACACTTTTATATAGGTTTGCCCTGCATATTATCCGTTCAGACATGTCCGTTTGCATATATGTCACACATTACTTATTATTAAGGTAATTAACCTTCTTTACCCATACATTATCTTGGCAGATACGTTAGCTGTTGTAGTACAGCAGTTGCTATGACACAACCTCTGGTGCAGAAGGTTTAATTAAACACAAAGTTTTATTAACACATACTGCATAAGTGTGAGCAGACAGCATGAAACATTTGGCTGGCGCACCTTATATGCCAAGATGATGAAGCACAAGCGATACAGTTGCAGATTAGTTTCTACTTAAGAATTAGTTCCTATTTGAGGGGGGAAGAGGGGGTGGGTGTGACGACAAGATCTCTGTCTTCGCAATGCAGCAGCCCAGAGTTAAATGCACAGCCTTGAGCGTTCTTCACAGTTTCTGCACAGTTTCGCCAATCTCTCATCAAAAATACAATAGCAAACATGTTGCACTCTCATGTAAAAGACAGTTTCTCGTTCTTTAAATATGTTTGTGAGAAAGGTAAAGAGAGAGATGTGGGGTAAGGATGGATTGAGCAAATCAATGATCAGCACGCAGATCTACAGTGGGATATTTTTTGATATTACATAAATCAATATATGGAAAACACTGCAGTATATTGGCTATTTAGTCAATACCTGCTACACAACAGTATTCCATATAGCTTGTATAAGTACAGTATATAATATGGTGTTAAGACAACATCCAGAACACAGAACATATTGTGGGCGTTAAGCACAGCACAACTTTATATAACAAAAGAGCGAACTACCTGATAATAGGTCTACCAAGAAGTTGAGCATGTTTTTAACTCCAAATCAGTAAAATAATCAGAAAATAAATAAGTAAAAAGCTGCTAAAAAACAACAGCTGTTCTTCGTTTCTTCTTAGCCTAAAGCTATGGATAAAAAAAAAATGTACCTTGGTACACTGCTATTTCTGGACAACTTACTGACTCACTGTTCAAAAGATTTCTTTAATGTCTCTGAACTCATAGCCATGACTGTTAAATGCTTCATTTCTAATTAATGGACGATTCTGATAACACAGATGAGGTAGGCGTTTATAAGAACTGCCAGTTTACGGAATTACTACTGATGACAGGGAGTCAGCATAGCTCAATGACAAGTGGCATTCAACAAATGAATGCAACATCAAGTATGCTGACAAATATAGGCAATCCAGACAATTGCCAACGGCACATGCTTGCACGTCTCCATAACCTTTTAGAGCCCTTGGAGGTAATTAGTCATGAATGGCCATACAGTTCTAAAAATGGTTTGCCACTGGCTAAATTTGGCCTGCCATCCCCTGATGGTGGTAAAGATGCTTGACATAGCAATGCTGAATCCATTCCAAGATCCATTCCGATCCCCTTGTTCATGCATATTAGAAGGATGTCTCATGTATTGCTAGTGACACTTGTATTAGACAGTTCTGTGAGGACTAAGCACAGTGAATTTAAATGAAGCTAAAATTAGACATGTGATGATGCTGCGACATCATTTACACACTCTTTATCCTGAAAACTGAAAGAAGGTGATACAGTAGGACTGGGCAGAAACAGCACAGGGCAGCAAACAGCCACTTATCTACACTAATCCACACTTAGAGGCAGCGTGAACCAACTAATCTATCAAGGGGCACCCCTGGTCTGTTACCACAGAACCAGACCACCAGACAACAGGACGCTGATACTTCCTGGCAAGGTAGAACTCATAAACAGACTGAAACATGACACTAACCCAGGATGGAACCTGGTATGCAGCCAGCAACTTTGAATATGGAGAGGACAAGGATGGAAGACAGGAGTGAAAGACCTCCCATGGCCAACATAATTTACAGCATTTAGCAGACGCGCTTATCCAGAGCGACTTACAAGTTATACAGTCTTACAATCCAAGCAATTGTGGGTTAAGGGCTTTGCTCAAGGACCTTACCCTGGACCTTCTGGTCCATAGTCCAGTACCTTATCCACTAGGCTACCACAGTCCCATACATAATGCCTAGGCAGAGGAGGGATAGAAACTTGAGAACTGGGGTGTTGGCCTACCAAGGACTTTTACAATCAGGAATCCATCCCAGGTCAGTCCAAGGTTGCTGCTCTATTGGGGGTCCATGTTCTCTATTGGGTAGTTCTGCCTGTTCTTGAGTTGAAGAATTGACTGGGGCATCTAGAGTTTCAGAACTCCTCTGGTCATGGGCCTGGGTCTGTGGTGGGCAAACAGACCAAAGAGGTCTATTGGGATGGCAAGAGGAATCTGAACACTAGCAGCATCTTGCAGCTTCACTGAGATGCCAAGTTGACCCTTCTACAGTCTAATGAAGCTCAGGGGCGGAGCTCGGGGTGAGCAGCTCTGAAATGGGGCTAGACCCAGCTGTGCCCATGGAAAAGGTCGGCGCGAGTCACCTGGCTGAATGAAAAGTCGCCAATGACCTTGGCAAAAAAAGTGGTCGAAAGTGACCGTGGCGCAGGCGTCAGCGCGAATGACCCAGGCATGCAGCTAGGTGGCGTGGTGAGCTCAGGTATGGAGCTAAATGGGCTAAATGAGCTAAATGGGCGGGCTCAGGTATGGAGCTAAGCGGCGCAGCGGGCTCAGGCACAAAGCTAGGCGAGGCGGCGGGCTCAGGTACTGGCTTGAAAATATTGAGCTGTTCTTCCAGCCGGGCCCGTGGGTAGAGCTTGAGCTCACCAGAGAGCAAAAGAATCCCCCACAGGGACCTGGCGGTTTGCCAACACCCATTGTGGTGAAAACCCTCCATCTTGGGGGGGTTGGGACATATAGGGGGATTAAAAATTGCTCCCTCACGGTTAGGGGGAACCAACAATTCCAGCTTGAAGCTGGGCAGGGACCGGGACCTACGGCGATAGGGCCAGGAGCTAACGCTGGGTCCAGTTACTTCTGTTACGGTTCGCCATTTTAAAAACACTGGCAAACCGTAAAAGGAAAAATAAAAGGGGTTTAGGACCCAATTGCTGTTAGCTCCAGATGGAAATGGTGCATCAAAGAATAAATAAAATATAATGAAAGCAAATAAAACAACGAAAAGAAAACAAGGGCAGTGGCTGGGGATCAAAAACTGGGCTCAGTGTCTGATGTCGGTAATGCCTTATGTAAACCGAATGCGCCACTCAGCCACTACAGAGAGAAAAAGGAAAACAAATGAACCAAAGGGATCGCCGTAAGCGCAGCACACCTTGGGTGGCGATCCCTTTTGTTCATGCTGCCCTCTAGCGTCAGAGGACGGGGTCAGCACGACTCGTAATATTCAGAAATCAGGAGGAAGTGTAGATGCTCTCTGAATGACTTCAGCACAACAGTTTCTCGCTCTGATCTCGTTTCCACTGTAGTGAGTTTCAAAGCCATACCCTCACCAATGATCTGCCTGAGATTCTAGATCGGGGTTCAGGTCAGCACTCTGGGCTAGCCATTATTTTCAGCCTAAAAGAAGTGCTTTACACATTTTGCAGTGTGACAAGGGGCACTGTCTTGCGTAAAAATTGCTGGTTGATTGGGAGAAGGAACTGTGTGTTGCCAAACATTAGTATTCACCTTGCCATGTATCTGTACAAACCATCCCCAAAACCATGAAGCATCCTTCTGCAGTCTTTACTGACTTCACTTTGGTATCAGTCTTTACCCAAGGCCCAACATAATATTTACATTTATGCTATTTAGCCCTTATGCAGAGAGACTTACAATTGATACGATCGTACAATCTAAGCAATTGTAGGTTAAGGGACCCAACAGTGGCAGCTTGGCTAAGGTGGGATTTGAACCCTGGACGTTCTGTTCCATAGTGCAGTACTTTAACCAATAGCTGCACTCAAGATGGTACGCACTCCACATGTTTGTACAAAATCTGATGACACATGTTATCCAGACCCGATTTCACAATACAATATTCCAAAGCTGAATGCTCGGCTTACTGTCTTCAAGTGCTCCCATAAATGTTCGATGGGGTTTAGGTCAGGTGACCGTGGAGGAATGTCCATGAGAGTCAGCGCTCTACCTTTTTTGGTCTTCAAGTAGGTGTTGCAAAGCTGCGAGGTGTGTTTTGGGACAAATGAACAAGTCTTAGGGGCCAACAGCATGAAAACTCTATACATATAGAATAATATTGACCAAGCCTCAATATTATTTTGATGCAGCCATTTCTGCTATTGCAAAGCACCAAAAAGGGACTTTCCCCTGTTCCTCACGAGGCAAGAATCATTTCAAATATACGTTCAAATAAAAAAATGTGAATGGCAAACAGAACTAGCTTCAACACTCCATTATTATCAAATCTTTGCACAAGCCAAGCGTTTTGAAGGGTTTCTAACGGATGTGTACTCACTCTTGCACTGTGTGTGGTCCTGGTACAGTCCTGTCTCACAGACGGCCACACACTGCCTGCCACTGAGGAGCAAAGACCCACCGCACGCCATACACTCAAAGGCGTTCTCACAGGTGACACAGGAAGGCTGG
This sequence comes from Ancistrus triradiatus, assembly GCA_025084515.1. Taxonomy (NCBI): domain Eukaryota; kingdom Metazoa; phylum Chordata; class Actinopteri; order Siluriformes; family Loricariidae; genus Ancistrus; species Ancistrus triradiatus. The sequence goes on from JAJAGP010001744.1 coordinate 148,129, forward strand.
CAGGCTGAGGGCAGCAGAGATAAAATAAATTAGGGCAAAACACAGGAGGCTACACACAATGAAAGAGACTCGGCGGACACTCCCGATGTATTGAGAAGGCATTAAACCTGCTGTTGGACAGCATAATTAGCATTTCGTCTTTCCCCTGGTCTTCCCACATTGAAACTCGAGTCACCATTGTGGGAGCGAGACAGGAAGGCCCGATTTAAAGGGATGACGACAAATCTGTTTGTTTGTCTTTTAAAAACACAAGGATACTCTCAGGGAGGATTAGACGCCTGTCGAGTGATGTTCAACCCAGAGTGCAGGGGAATGTTTGAGGAGAGAGGGATGATCCCAAACATGTTTTGACCTGTTAGTACTGAACGGAGCATAAACATGAGCACGCAACATACACTCACACATATGCTGCTTAACTATACTATTATCCTGCTCTAGCTGGTAAATCTGAGCATATGTTTTCTACACACACCTAGCCAAGACATATAGACTGCATTATTACCGCAAACATGACCAGATAGCTTTAGGTTGACAGAAACCTATTGGAAGTAAATGTTTAGGGCATTTAAATATAGCAGCATTAAGACAAGCCTGTGATAGTGGTCTTTATTGATGAGTGGTCTTTATTTGTCTGATTACCCATTATAAAAATGCAGGTGTTACAATTAGAGTAACTAAAAATTCCTTAGCACTGCCCAAGCCTCCTCAGCACCTATAACATTATTGCTGCAAAGGTAAAGGCTAACTGTGAGCTCATTAAGGCTTCACATAATTCCACTGCCCTGAACTCAATAAGGTGGTCAATATGCACTGCGCTGCAAAACACGGTGTCGGCTGAAATGGACGTTGACTAGACATTACCATAGTCACATAGCAGATTAGATACTTTGCACATGGTGTTTTATGTTAAACAAAAATATTAATTAACACTGTTATCATTACACTCTGCTCACGATTCGATTTGACTCACGATAATGAGCTCACAATTTGAATTTCTTACGATTTTTGCAAAACAAAGCTCACAGTCTTGAATACATTTTTAAACGAGTATGTCTTTAAAAAGAATTACTAGAAATAGATGTTTTAAACTGTAAAAAAAACCTGTTGTAAATTCAACATATCTCATAGAACTGAGTAAAAACATTCCTATTTTCTGAAAAATAAACAATTCAAAAAGTGTAATGTCTTGATTAAAATGTAAACAAAAATGAATCTTTAGTAGGCTGCCAATTAAAATAACATTACAAAGTTCGCCAATTAATAAAAACACAAAATGAGAAAGCATTTAGTACACTCTGTACTGTACAAATACAGTAATCCTTATCTTTGTATCTTTTGTCAAACTTTGAAACATTTGAAAACGAAAAATGGAAAGGAGAATGATACACATTGTAAGTGTTCTGTATTCAGACCATGAATTAGAGGTAAAAAATAAACCCAAAACAAAACCCCCCCCCAAAAAAAAAAAACCCACCCAAAACAAACCCCCAAAAAACCCCCCCCCCCCCCCCCCCCCCACCCACAAAATGACAGAGCTTTATTTCTTCTTATAATTCTCAAGATCCTCTGTCATTAAATGAACAGACAATTGAACAGACTAATGGAATTAGATGTACAGTGGGGCAAAAAGTATTTAGTCAAGCCACTGATTGTGCAAGTTCTCTACTTAGAGTTACAAGATATGGTCTGTAATTATGTTTTCAAATTTGTCTTCAGACTACGAGAGACAAAATGAGAAATACTCCAGGAAATTCACATGGCCGGATTTTTAAGAATTGAATTTGTAAATTATGGTGGAAAATAGCTATTTGAGTCAAATAACAAAAGTTCAACTCAATACTTTGTAACATAACTTTTGTTGGCAATGACAGAGGTCAAATGTTTCCTGTAAGTCTTCACCAGGTTTGCACACACTGTAGCTGGTATTTTGGCCCATTCCTCCATGCAGATCTCCTCTAGGGCAGTGATGTTTTGGGACAACACAGACTTTCAACTCCCTCCACAAATTTTCTATGGGGTTGAGGTCTGGAGACTGGCTAGGCCACTCCAGGACCTTGAAATGCTTTTTACGGAGCCACTCCTTTGTTGCCCGAGCAGTGTGTTTGTTTTTACAGGTAATGAGTGGAAGACAGGTCTGTGAGAGCCACGAATCTTGCTTGTTGGTGGGTGACCAAATACTTATTTTCCACCATGATTTACAATTAAATACTTTAAAAATCCTACAATGTGATTTCCTTGATTTTTTTTTTCTTCTTTTGTCTCTCATAGTTGAAGTGTACCTATGATGAAAATTACAGACCTCTCTCTTCTTTCTAAGTAGGAGAACTTGCACAATCAGTGGCTGACTAAATACTTCTTTGCCCCACTGTGTATAAGACAGATTTTTATTTCCAATTATAATTCTTAAGACCTTGGCCGTTAAAGCGAACACACACTGCTCAGATGGACATTAAACGGCGCATTCCTGTAACGCCAAAAGTTTCCAAAACTTACAATTATACAGTACTCGATAACCTAAACACAGAAACCACTATTCCCTGTCGAAACAGGTCAAAATATATAAAATATTTTAGACAAAATATGCAAACGCACCTTTACAGACTCGACCTTCAGGAAAGGAACCGTGAGGACAAATGTTCACACAGCGCCCGTTCCACAGAAAAGCTGCAGGGTCTTTACAGCTTTCACACTGATCTGGAGTGGTGGAGCAAGTCATACAGTCTGGATGACACTGGACAGCTGACACCAAACAAAAACACACAAACAGCACATTAAAAACAATGCATGTTAAAAAAGGAGGCTGGGCTAGCAGTACAGTAGTCTACTAGAGGCAATTCAAAATGATTTGGAATACTCAATACCTTAGCAAACTAATGTAATATAAAGCCAAAAAAACACTGTTCTCTGTTACATTTAAAGTTGAGCGACCTAAACTTTAAATTCTGTTGTATAGCACTGCTAAATAATGACACTGACATAAGAACCTTCTGTATAACGTTTCTACATTAGTCATCATGACTTTAAATTCTGCTGTATAACACTGTTACCTAGGGACATTTACACTCCTCTATCTGAAAGCTTGCTGTGCAACACTGTAACATGACCTGAATATTCTGTCCTGATACTGAAAATGGCAAAATCTTTGATGATCAGCACACGCAATTCCAAATGAATGTGTAAATAATTGGCACTGAATCAATTTAGCCCACTGCGAATTAGCATGCGGTATCTATCTAACCACATGCCACTAACTATGCAGTGTGATTAATGACATGAGTAGCAGATGCATGAGGAAGAAAGGGAGTTTGCTGTCTCAAGGAACTATACTGGGGACTGAAACATCCAATTAACTCTGCACGATCAAGGAGAAGATTAATCTCATCTGCTGTTTTCACTCTTGTTACTTCTTCTTGAGGACATTAGCATATGGACCGTACACGCGTATAGGGAGAGGACAGGCAGACGACAACGAGAAAGGACCATCGGAGTCGAACTGCAGAAAAACAGGGTAAATCTAAGTAGCTTGTTAATAGTTTTACAAACGTTTTAGTTGTATACTGTATATAAATGTCATGTGTACATTTTACATACAAAATGTATTTTTTGGGTGCCTAAATGTTGTACATGAAGTAAAAACATTATTTTATAATATAATTAAAATATAATATAATAATTATTTTAATAATAATATAATTATTATTTAGTACCAGTAACAGATAATAATAAAATAGCAATACAATAAATTTGTTATTACTATTATTATCTAATATAACATCATAATAACAATAATAATAGCAATTATAATACAGCAAGAATAATAATAATAATAATAATAATAATAATAATAATAGTAATAATAATAATAACTATTATTACTATTACTATTATTATTATTATTTTATTATTATTATTCATATTTTAATTAAGTAAAAAAAGTAATTAATTAATAATAATAATAATAATAATAATAATAAAAATAGCAATAGTAATAATAGTTATTATTATTATTATTATTATTATTATTGCTGTATAATAATAATAATAATTATTATTATTATTATTATTATTATTATTATTGTTATAATTATTATTATAAGCATACCTAATTAATTAATGAACGAGTAATTAATTAATAAGTAATTATTAACACTCGACAATATTCATTAATCGTTGATTCATTAATGAATCGTTCATCATCTTATCCACTTCTGTGGGAAAGCCGGTGCCCTAGCCAGCAGCACATGGTGCAATGCAGGTACAAACCTAGACAGAGTGCCAATCCATTGTAGGGCACCATATGCTCACACACTAAGGCCACTTTTAGAGACACCAATTAACCTAACATGCATGTCTTTGGAATGTGGGAGGAAACCAGAGTACCCGGAGTACACTCACACTGACACGGGGAGAACATGCAAACTCCACACAGGCAGAGTCCGAGGTCGGGATCAAACCAGGGAGACTGGAGCTGTGAGCCAATGGGCTTTTATTTACAATTTAAGCTGGAGAAACATATTTCAGTTTCAGAAAGAACTGAAATATGTTTTGTGAGCAAATGACCACATAGATAAAGAGATGTTTCATAGCCTGGCTGCTGCAGCTTGTATCAATATCAGATATTCCGAACACAGGATCCACATCGATTTAATTCATCAAACAGAAACTCTCCTACCTGGGCGGCATTCAGGACAGCACTGACCCTGCTGCGGCACAGCTAGGGTACCAACTGGGCACGTGGGGCAGGAGCGCTGGTAACAAGACACATGACCATCGCGGCACTGGCACTCCCGACACAGACCCTCGCTTACACTTTCCAGGTTCTGAAACACAGCTTGTATATTTGAATATACCTGTAAAAATGGCAATACACCTAGAGCTGTACAGTATATCCTTTGGTGTTGTGGGAACACGGCAATATTCAAATGAGCCATCAAAAAAAAACCTTTTAGAACAATTTTTGTGATTTATTCTAGGTTCATTCTGACCAGGATCCAGATATTTCTTATTGTTCTTGCATTGGCCTGATCAAATTGGTTAATAAAAGATCATTAACCATAATATTCAATATGATATTTCATATCACAATTCCATACATACAACATTTGATGCCAATGTACTTTGTTTAGCACACTGCTATCCTACAGAACTTTAACAAAATGCAAACATTTTCCATCTTTATAATTAAGTAATGAAAGAAATATGCCAGTGTTTGAAAGTTAATCTACCACACCTGCAACAAATGTGAGATTTCCAAGGCCAGTACATTCATCACATTTCCCTGTATTGAGCTCTCTAATTAAAAAAAAAGCTCTAGTTATTGGAGTAGCCAACTAAAGTTGATGTCAACTTCTTCATAAATTCTTGAGTCAAAGAAATAGTATCCGACACTCTAAAACTGATTCATCGTTTTATAATGGAACTACTTTTTCACAGGGACAGTTTGTTGTTATGCTTTACTAATGCAGTCATGTGGGTCTGACACTTGGTGATTGGACCCCAGAAGTCATTCAATCATCAAAAATGACCTGAGGTTTTCCTTGCTGTATTGTTCTGTTGTACACAAACAGCATGAAACTCCATAATAGCAACTGCAACATAAAATCATGTCGTGGCACTTATTTTTTGAGTGTAACAGTTAAATTTGCATAATATAGTGCCCTATTTTGGTTTACACTGATGAGCCAAAACATTGTGACCACCCACAGATCAATTAACAAGTAACTTTGATGATGGTGGAGGTATATGCCTTTGATGCAGGTATAAGACCTGAGCCACTTTGGAAAGGGCCCATATTTATGGCCCAATGACTGGTTCAGAGTAGCTACAAAACAGCATGGATTGAGAGTGCTAGGTCTGCAGTATTCTCTACATTATTACTCTTATTGCATTTTATTTACTCTATTATTATTGTCTTATATTCTATACTTCTATATTCTAAAGTCTATTATACTCTCCATAATATTGTATTATCTTTAATTTACTATAGTCTATATAATTATTATATTTCATTGATTATAATTTTTAAAAATATTTTTCTCTCTTTTATTATTTAGTTTCTGTGTATTTTAAACCATAACTATAAGCTTATTAATTAGGTAACATGGTTTAATTCTTATAGTTTTTATTTAGCCTACCCAAGGAGGTTGGTTCCCTGTTTGAGTCCTGGTTCTTTCAGGGGCTCTTTCTGATAATACTTACAAGTTTTTCCTTCCCACTGTCGCCCTAGGTTTGCTCAGTTAGTGGAGGGATCCATGCTCTGGGTAAGGTTCTTCTGATAAACCCTGGCTCCATTCTTTAACATGGTTATCAATTTGTCAACAGACCATGTAGCCCTGGTTGTATATTTGATCAGCTCTACACTTCAACTATACTGTTGCGCCCCAAATAAACAGCAGCTTTATTCATTTCTCAGTACAGTAAAATCAAAAGAGAGAATTATCATTGGTAATAGGTTGTACCTACCGCAAGAGGTCTGAAACTCTTCATATTGGTTTTCTCACCCTAAAAGTGCAGTAATAATTAAATCAGATGTCAAATAATCACAAATATGTATTTGATTTTGGTACTTTCTATACTGTACCTTCTTTTCCGGGTGTGTGTACAAGCAGGAGCTGACGGACGGCTTACACTCAGGGCAACACTTTCCATTTAAATACACCAACTCTTCACCCTGACACAACGAAAATGCTGTTTTAACTTTAGGGAAAATAACTTCATGCACCATAATGTCCCAGACCGCTCATTCACAATGCAGACATACTATGCAAGTCACTCAGTTGTGTGTGAGATTCATACCAAGTTCCAATTTCTGCCCTGCAGATGCCCGTGCTTATAGCTGCCATAAATGACCACATAAATGAGGACTCCAGAGACGGCTAATATCACAGCTGGCATTTGACCTCAGTCCTGCTGAGCAAAGTCTTTTTCTGACATAACCACAAGTGTCTGTCTTGTAATTAAGCTGCACCGATAAAAATGTGTTTTAATTCATAATACACCATAGGTTCACAGACTTTCAAGGACCACTGTACCGTATCTTTCGTTACAACAGCAGCTATTCTTTGTTTAGCACCAACTCCAGGTACCTGGATCCACAGAGTTTCACACACTTTCTCTAAAAAGTGTTTTCTCCCAAAATTCATACATTCATGCTTCTAGGTGTGTGGTTATCCCAGTATTTTATATAGCCTAGTTATCTCACTCCTTCACAATGCTTTTTAGCTTTGTTATGCCAAAACAGTGGCTCCACAGTACAGTGTAATTACATCATAATAAGGGAGGCATGAAAGAATGTGAGGAGCTCCTACCCGCGGGCAATCCAGCCTGGCACACTCCGCACGCTGGCACAGCACCTGGCCACGCTGGCACGTACAGAACTCGCATCCCGTGCCATTCCACATGTCGCCGTGGTAGCGTGAGGTTCCTTCGTAAAGGCAGCTACCTTTGGCGGAGACGCAGTCCTCACAGCACTGACCGGGCCGCCGCACCTTAACGTCGCCCTGATAAAATATGAGACGTAACGTTGTTATTAAGCTTTATCACCAGTCTTGTAACACCCGCAATTTCGTGCTGGTGAGATGTGTTCATTAAAGTCTAAGTCAACGTCTGAAGACAACTGTAAAGACAAAAAGTCACACATGTAAGGTTGGGGAAATGAGATGTTGCATCGATTTGATGTGTGAAAGGTTCTGGCAGCGTTCCAGACGAGCCACAAGTTTTTTATTTTTTTGACTTGTTAATCAGAAGCAGAGTGTTTCATCTTAGCTGAAACTCACAGCCATGAGTTCCTTTAATCAGTCAACTGATGGTCTGAAAATAAGATAATCGCCTCTCACAAAGCAAAAGGAAAGCTTTAAAAACATCTTAAAATGCTCTCTCTGTCAAAATAAAAAGTTAAGTGGATCTGCTCAAGTCGAGACAAGATCTGGACAATCAAGAAAACGCAGATAAAAGTGGGTAGACTTGTTAGGTATGCAAAGCAAAACCCTCCAATTGCTGTTAAGGACCTACAGGAAAGCTGGCTGGTATGGGAAGCTCAGTCCTGCAAAGCAGGTTGTTTTAACATTTTAGAGAAAATCAGCAAAATGCTTTTTGACCAGGGGGTATCACATTAATGCAATACTCATTGTTTACATTTACATTTACAGCATTTAGCAGACGCCCTTATCCAGAGCGACTTACAATTGATACAATTTTATTATCCAAGCAATTGTGAGTTAAGGGCCTTGCTCAAGGACCCAACAGTGGCAGCTTGTCAGAGGTGGGATTTGAACCCTGAACCTTCTAGTCCATAGTCCAGTACCTTACCCACTAGGCAACCACAGTCCTTGTTATGTAAGCAACTCAAGACAAACTGCTAATCACTAATGCCTTACAGGTATCAAGTCAAATTATGAATGCTGTAGCAGCATCATGCAGTCTGTTATCTCTTTCATTTTCCTGCAGCAAAACATTCCCTTTGTTTAATAATGAGTGACGTGAAAACCAGATGTAGTGTATTATAGATGACCTTGTTGCACTGAAGAGGTGCACATTTTTCCGTGTGACATCGTGACTGGCCATGGTGGCACACGCAGGTGGTACAGCTGCTTTTCTGCCACTGCTCACCATCCTGAGAACACAAGATTGAACATGGTTACAGAGATGTGCATCCGGTGGAAATGAGAAGAGCACGGTTGAGTTAGGTAAAAACAGTACATGATTTTGCCTGTAGGTTTCTCAGGTAGAGGAGGGAGAAAAACACCCACAAGGCCAATTTGGAAGGAAAGTTATCCCAGGATCCAGTGTAAACCTGGATATGGCTTCGGTCTACACCAATGGTTAAATCTTTAAAACATTGTGCTTATATTAAATGGTTTTTCATATGCAGTACTGTGCAAAAGTCTTAGGCCACCATAAGATTTTTCAAATCTGTGATACCTGTCTGTCTGAATGAGCATACAGTCCTCTTAAACGTGTGGTTCAAGAGAACAGAACAAGATGAGCCATATCAGAAAACGTGCCGAGGGACGTGGAAATGAGAGACGTGGATAAAAGAGCGAAGGAATTAGAGGACGACACGAGGGAGCAAAAGGAGATGTAGCTGAATTGCTAACGAGGATCCAGCACATAATGTGCTGCGTTAATGTTTCATCTCTATCTTCAAAGGGTAATTCTTCTTTCTCATGGCCCTGCTCTTTTCTCAAGACCCCCATTGACATCCCGGAATCTCTATACCTTGTACTCTTTTCCGGCCGCTATGCACGGGTTTGAAACGCATCGAGGGCAGCACGTTCCGGGCTGGATCACCAGGTTTTCATTCTGCAAAAGAGAAACACAAATGCTGAACTTGACGAGTGAAAAACACACTAACTATCTGTGTACTGTGAAAGGAACTGCTTCGAAGCAAAGAGTTTTTGTACTCACCGGCTTGCACGTGACAGGCTGACACTCTGCGACCAGGCACTGCGTCTGCCCGTTCCTGCACTGGCACCTTGTACATGGACTGGGACTCCATTCCTCACCATCCCTGTACTCTTCGCCCTCCCAGGGGCAAGGAGCTGTGAAATCACCACTCATTATTATCATCATCACTCACTATTTGTTTGCTATTTCAACCTCACTTTTCCTGGGCAAAATCACTGAGGTTCTGGCACATATGCCCAGAGAACACATGGGTGATACGATGGGATGCCATCCAAGTGCTCCTACCCCCATTTATGTAATTCTGTCTTATACGTTCTGTATTAAAGAGTCTGGCCTGAACAGACTAACCGTGTCTGAGCTCTCAAGTGACTCCGGCGACTGAAGCTTTGACACCCCAGGAGAACTGAAGCTCTAAGTATGAAGAGGTTTTGCACTCTCAGTGTGGCATCCCATTAAAAATACATGCAACGAGACACTGAATCAAGGGCCATAGCGCTGGATCAGAGTCTCAGCATGGGATAACACATTACTGATGCAAAAAACAACGGCCCGATCAGAAGTACCGATCGTGCTTCTTGTGCAAACTCTGTGATACACTTCTGATGTCGAAAACAATGTAGCTGATGGATCCTTTCATAGCAAGGCGCAGCATGGATGATGGGTTTGGCTCCAGTGAGATAGGACGCCAAATCAGGTGAAACTCCTGCACAGCTGGCCTGGACCTGGACAGCTGCACTGAGTACGTTTACATGCCCTTAATGATCGTCCGATCATAATCGGATTTCTGAAGCTATCTGATTATTCAAGTGGACATGTAAACAGCATACTCCATTCTAGAAATCCGATAGAGAGCTGGATTTTAGATCAGTAATGGGATTTCTCAGTGCATGTACCCCCTCACTCTGATTTCAGTCTGTTTTGTCAGGCTAACAGAACTAAACTTATTTGCCATCTTATTCTAAGAAACTTTGCTTCCTTTGGGCTTGTTTCCACAGACCTGGTTCCTCCTGTTTCTCCTGCGGAATCTGGCAACCCTGGAATTAATTGAAGCATGGGGAAACGACTACCAAACACTTTTAGGGAAACTGAAATGCAGTACATGTTCGAGGAATTAAGAATTTCATTATTTCATTATTCATTAAAGTTTGAAAATTATGTCACACCCTTCTGTGAGATTATTCAAGTGCAAACTCAATCAGATTACTGACAAAATCTGATTATCGGAATTACTCACTGGATTGGCATGTACTTCCAGGGTTGCCAGATCCCAGGAGAGAAACAAGAAACCAGGTCTATGGAAACAAGATGCAAAAAAGCTAGGTCTCTTAGAATAAGCAGACCTGGCAACCATGTTTGAATCCTCTAGCCACTTCCGGGCTACGTTCGCTGAGAAAACTGTTGGAACTCAGAGTAAGGGGATACATATGCTAAGAAATCTGATTACTGAACTAAAATCCAGTTCTCTTTATCTTCTTAATCTAATTTCTATGCCGTGCTCTAAGAAATCGGAGTATGCAGTTTACATGACCACTTAAATACTCAGTAACAGTAGAACTAGATTATGAACTGTGCATTTAAACGCACTCAGTGACTTTTTGCAGATGAGATTAGAGACTGTCTCAGAGACTGACCACATAGCAAACCATTAACAGAGTTGATCTTAGCTGTGTAAATTCTGCTCTAAGTTTTACGTAAGGAGGTGTCATGGTGGCAGCGTGCTTTGGCATACTTGAGCTCTCTGTAATGTTATGTAATGTACTTCAGGCAGTAAGGGGGGATGAAAGGGTAATGGTTTGAGGTAATTTCCTAATGACCCTAAGCTATAGGAAGGCAGCATTACAGAATCAATACAATGGCCACTTCATGCGTTGACTTCCATTAGCAGGTCGGACAAAGACAAACTGCATCATATAAAAGAAATTCCTGAAACCATACCATAAGGTAAAATTACAAAATATTTTACATACCTGTCATCCCGCATGTAATATCTTTATTAAACCAGTGGAAACCCAGGCCAGAACCTAACAAAGGCTTTCTGTTTTCCTGAATATTAAAAAAGGCAAAGTGATATCAGTTATGCTTTTACCTCCACTTCGGGCACATTTAGGACAACACTCTCCGGCTGGGATGTAAGGACTCTGTCCTCTCCCACAGCTGAGAGGAGGACAGGCAGGAGGCAGACAGGTCACTTTTCCCAGCGAGCATGTGCACACCGAGCACTTGGACTCGCTCCACTGGCTGTCATGCTGCAGCAGAAAATGGTGAGAGAGTAAAAAAGAAGTTATGAGGCTGTGAGAGAGTTTGGTGTTTGCTTCTGCTACGCGATGGCGTCGTCAGTAGCTCCGGATACCAGACTCTTTAGTCCCTCCAGACTGTTCTGTGCTACTGGACCAAGTTAATTAGTTGTGAATTATGCTACTCTGCCAACACGGTCAGCTTGCCTAACAAAACGCCACTCAAGCTGGAAGCGACACTATCTGAATCGTAAGCAGTCTGGAGTGACAACTCGGACAAACATGAGGCCTGCTCCGGCAGGGAAGAGAGGTAGTGGTGGTGGGGGGTTGTCTAACGAGAGCACAACTGACCACTTGACCACAAAACCTTATGTCCAGATGAACTGATTCTGGGATGAACTTCTGGGAATTGACCACTTAGCGCTGCAAAAGACGTGTCAGGATCTGCCAGCAGGGCTTCGTCCAGTGCTACTTACCCCATATACTGCTCCCTGGCGTTGGCAGGAGCCGGCAGACTGTGGGAAACATTCCGGACAGCACCGGCCTTGAGGGATTCTCAAACGCTCACCCTGGCAACACACGCAGATTGATACTATGAGTAGTACATCAGTACTACACTATCGACAATTCCCCAAAAAACCCACCAATCAAGTCAAGTCAGATTTATTTATATAGTGCTTTTTACAATGGAGCATTGTCTCAAAGCAACTTCACAATTTTAGATTATCTTCTATTATCGAGGGCCAGTCCCAAATTGAGCAAGCCTAGGGTGACAGTGGCAAGGAAAATCTCCATAAATGTAAGAAAACTTGGCATAACCAAGACAGAGATATGACTGAAACAGTATCATATAAACATTAGACTCCCACTACCTACAGTTTACACATTAAAAATACTAATCCATATGAAAACCTTTGTGGCAAGGAAGCTTCATTAATTACATGACGTGCAGTGCATCATGGGATATGTAGTTCTTTCCCTATATGGCATAGTCTTGAACCCGTACCCGCTCCCTTGAAAATCAGTTCATATTGCTTTGAAATAACTGATCGCCGATTCTGCTAATTTGACTCTTAAATTCGTATTTTTCAAATTTTCCGTGGGAAAAATAATTGGGACATTTACTTTCAGAACTAGCATTTGTTAAAATTGGACAGGCACTTTTGTCTTCTCTAAAGAAGTGTATGAGGGCAGTGTGTCTCCGCTAATGCAGCCATCCATTTATCCATCTCACAGCCTCTTTCACCTAGCCATCCATGCATGTGCTCATACATCCATCGTCCCTCTCATCCAACATCCATTAAGGGCATCACTTTCATAATTCAGTCATGAAACACCTCAGCCTTACCCTCTGAAAGTCACACTGTGGATTTTGGCAACGAGCAACTTTGCAGACGACAACGTCGCTGTGGCAGGTGCAGTCCTGACAAGTGTCTGGTTTCCATGATGTGTTGTTCTGTAACAATGCAAACAAAAATAACATGATAAATACAAGGCCTTGGAGAAACTACATTCCATAGCTAAGCACAAGTGCTGCCAATTCGTAGTTGAACCATATTTTAAAGTGCATTGTGTTAAAAGCATAGTTTGTTAACAAGCGATAAGAACAAATTATGGCATTTTGTGCCCTTATGCAGACCATCTTATAGATGGAAAGTGAAATAGTAGTACAGCACATTTGTTGCATGCTCATATTTAAGCAAAGCCATGGGAGCTGATTTAGCATAAATCGCTGTGTAAAACGCGATAGATGAAGAATGATGTAACATTTGATATGGCAAAATATACTCTGGTGAAGGAAAACTGTGGTGGACATTCACCAATATCATCAACAACCTGCAGGATTATTTGGAACAGCTGCTAAAACCAACAAACTCTAGCTGAATCACACACCCAGTTCTTTACGCTTTTTCTGAAATTCATATAAATAAATGCAAGGCTGACACACAAACATTACACAGCCCCACACCGTGGCTTGAAAATCAGACTATTTGCAGTTCATAAGGATATTAAAATATATAAAGGTTCCATAAATTCTTACTGATGATAAATCCTGTCAGCTTCAGGTTCAGATTACAAATCAATGACAGCTATCCGGGAAGCCATTTGAACATTTTGAGCCAGTGCTGACAGCTTAATATTTCAGCATAACATCTGAAATACAGCTGGAACTTGGCAAAGATGCATGAACAGGAGCACAGTCAAATTTGTAGTGCTGAAAGAGGGTGAAATATAGCAAACACTTCTTAATTATTTAGACTCGTGACATTGGAGAGACATAACATAAATTAAAAAAAAGTTATAAACAGACATACTGTATTTGATCTAAAACATAAACATGTAATAAAATAATAAGGGACTACCCTGAAAACAAAGAATCCCCCTGCTATTTTCATCTCTCTGTCTGTGGTTCTGGTAAACTGGGGAATGTCAGTAATGGCCAGGCTTCAAGACTTACAATGTCAGCTAATAACAGCTTTTCTTTCAGATTTCTTTCTAGTTATTTTAATGCTAATATCGCCACATAATCAGAAAATTGTAGTTTTTCCTTTTCATTAAGTTCAAAGAATGCCAAACACAAGACAGTCCTGTACCATCTCTGTCTGTTTCAGATGAAATGTGTCTGCAGTCTAATGAGAAGCATCTGTAAGCATCTGTCCTAAGTTTGTCTTTCTGACAGAATAATAATCAGTGAAGCACGATGAATTGCGTTACAGTAAACTGTACTGCTTAAATTGAGCCACATTTATGTCCATCAGCTCTGAAAGGATCTTCACATCCATCTAAATAATAAATTAATTTTCACACAGCTATCCATCAACAAATTTTTTTCTGATACTAGGGGTGTAACAATACAGCGTAATGTGTTGGATTATGCAATCTTGTTTATTACGCCATCTAATGCAATTGCATTTTTAAACACCAGAGGGCACAACCAGAGAAGCATATCTCGCTCTTAATTATTCATAACTCTTAATTTCTCATAAGAGTTACTTTCTCATACTCATAAAGCTCGTAACTCTTAAATTTCTCACAATTATTTTTGTTTAAATTTTCGTACAAGTACACATTATTTTATATTGTTTATATACATATATATATATATATATATATATATATATATATATATATATATATATATACATTCACATTATTTTATATTGTTTTTTTTATATTTTTCAGAAATAAACATTAATATTTTTAATTGGTTATTTAATATACGGTCAAGTTACAATAATTTTGTTTCCAATTTTAAACCTCTGTTGCTAGTAATTTCTTTTAATTGCACAGGTCTAAAGTTTTGGTTTAAAAACTTATAGAAGAATATGTCCAATGCTTTGCATTGTTTATATAAATACATTAATTGATTGTTTGGATATAAGACTCGAGTAACTGTATGACTACCACTGATTTAGACTGGAGGAAACAGAAAATGAATCTCCCTTGACCCTGGTTCACGAACCTTACAACTTAAACAATGCCATCCAGTACTATGTGGAATTC